>ONZH01002778.1:0-12002 GCA_900303285.1 Rhinella marina
TTTAACCCCTTCTACCCCAGAGGGGTTTTTTTTTTACTTTGCGTTTTTGTTTTCACTCCCTGTATTCCCAGAGCATTCCCATTTCATAACGTTTTTATTTTTCCATTCACATAGCTGTATGAGGGCTTATTTTTTGCGGGACAAGATGTACTTTCCAACGCCACCATTTAATATTGCGTAGAATGTAGTGGGAAATGGGAAAAAAATTCCAAAGGTGGTGGAATTGGAAAAAAAACGCAATTTTGCCACAGTTTTAACTTGTGATCTTCATTCTCCTGGTCAGCATGAATCCAGCGACCATATGTATACTTTTCCTTTCGTTTTGATGCTGAAAAAAAATAAAAAAAAAACTTGAAAAAAAATGTTTTTTGCTGTCATTTTCTGACCCATATAACTTTTTTGTAGTTATGTGTGCGGAGCTGTTTGAGGGCTCATTTTTTGCAGGGTGATCTGCACTCTTTATTGATACCATACTGGGGCTTTTTTAACTTTTTGATCGCTTTTTATTTAATTTTTTGTGGGAGGAAAAGTGACCAAAAAATGGCAAATATGCCATTTTGACCCATTTTTCATTTCGACTTTTTCCGTATGGAATTAATACGTTTTCACACGTGGTGATACCCATTATGTGTATTTTTTAATTTTTTTTTACATTTTTTATTCCCATTTTGGGGAAAGGGGGGTTATTTGAACTTTTGTAAAAACTTTACTAATTTTTTTTTTACAATTATTTCACTTTCCTGTCATGGCTGGATTTCTTGCGACTGCTGCTGCAATCCTATTCATTTCTATGGGATCACGGCTACTCAGCAATCCTGACCTTGACAGGTGTCTAGCGTCCAGTGTCGCCATGTAGGCCTTGCCTAAGGCGAACAATAGGTGGTGTAAACTTAGTCAAAAGTGTCTAAAGATGCACAAATTTATCAACCAAATTTGGCGCATCTTTAGCTTGTCTAGTCTATGTTTACAGTGTCTGAGTCTTAGGAAGGGATAGTAAATTTGCTTCACTGTGACTTGAATTTTTAAAAATAGCTTTAGCTGAGTATTCGGTTGATATTGATACATCTTAAAAAATCTGAACTCCTATTTCCACTGTTGTTCTCCGCCAGGGAAGCAGAACAACAAAAATAACATAAGCCTCAGATCTGTAAAAACAACAAAAACAAAAAACAGAGAGAGAGATTTATCAAAATTGGAAAACTGGCTCAGTTGCCCATAGAAACCAGTGGGATTCCACTTTTCATTTTCAGAGCTCCTTTGGAAAATAAAAGATGGAATCTGCTTGGTTGCTATAGGCAACTAAGCCAGTTCTACTTTGCACCAGTTTTGATAAATCTCCTCAATAGATTTTACTTAACAAATCAGCCTACATTTTAGCACACTAATAGATTTCATACCTAAATTTATTTACCTCCCTGCACCACCCACGCACCAAAGTTTAATTTCTTTAGCACTGCCATATAAATGAATTTCCTTCTGTTGTTCTCGGGCAAAAATGCACTAATTCCCTATAAGAAACCTAAAATGCAAGCAATCTAATGGTAAAAACTCACTGCTGCCATCAGGTGGCAGGCCCCAGATTACACAGGAAAACTGGATGACAATCTATATGCAAGAAAATAAATAAATGAGCGCTTTCAGTTATAGCACAGTATATTAAAAACAGGCCAGCTAGCTCAGATTAGTTTAAATATGTTTAAAATACATCTAATAAATTTATATTAATTAAAAAAATCACATTGAACAGCACCCAATACCTCGGTCATTATTGCTGTCTATTTCTACATCTAATCCTTAGTCTTAGGCCTCATGCACACGAACGTGTGCCGGCCGTGCCCGTGCTGCGGGCCGCAAACTGCGGTCCGCAATGCACGGGCACTGACCGTGAGGCCACCGCATGCGGATCGCAGACCCATTCACTTGAATGGGGTCCGCGATCCGCATCCGAGGGTCCGCACCTCAAAAAAGTAGTGCTTGCGCTACTTTTTTGCGGTGCGGAGGCACGGCCAGAAACACCACGGAAGCACACCGTAGTGCTTCCGTGGTGTTCCGATCCGTGCCTCCGCTCCGCATCTCCCGGATCGCGGACCCATTGAAGTGAATGGGTCCGCGATCCGTGATGCGGGCTGCACACGGCCAGTGCCCGTTTATTGCGGACCCGCCGTATGCGGCCCGCAGCACGGGCACGGCCAGCACACGTTCGTGTGCATGAGGCCTTATGAAGTGACATTTGCTAGCTCCATTTTCTGTAACTGTAAATATGAGCACATTCATACAATTGTTCACTGCATTATTTTAAAGAAACATTCAACATGTAGCATAAATCTGACTGGAAAGAAAATTAGAGGAATCAATGTATGTGAATGAGTCCTAGCATAAATTACATTTTGCACTTTTTTTTTACATCTAATGGATTTTGCATAATATAATGTATGTATTTTTGCTGTTTTGAAGTAATAGTACTGTCTTAATGGGAGTTCGTCAGCAGTTTAGATCCCATAAAAGTGATAATTCACTTAGGAGGCCTGGACAACTGTTTAAACATATTTTTGTCTATATTTTTATTACCGGCGTCAGTGTCTTTAAAACTGAAGCACACCACTCTTGCTACTGCCCTGAGTGTTGTCCACAGAGGTTGCACTACTTTTTTAGGGGGATGATTAACAGTGCTTGTTTTTGCATTTTTCAGGAGTATTTTCAACCAAAGAGGAGTACAAAATAAGACAAAAAAAGTTTTCTACCCATCACTTTTTTATTTTTCTGTCAATGTAGCCATTTGAAGACTTGTTTTTTGCATGCCAAATTGTATTTTTTAGTGACACCATTCTTGGGAACATATACAAATCGCTGCATTCCAAGGGCCACAATTTATTCATTTTGTCTCTGATATAGTCAAATGAGGATTTGTTTTTGTGGCGCTAGTTGTCAGTTTCATTTTTGGTATTTTGAGGTACATGAGATTTATTGATTAACATTTATTTTTGGGGGCTTAGTAGGAATAAAAAATTCAGTTGGCATTTCTTGCACTTTGTTTTTACATTGTTCGCGGGTGGTCTAAATAACGTGTTATCATTATTATAAGGGCTGTGGCAAACATGGTGATATCATATATACTGTATATGGGTGTGTTTTTTTTACCTCTTTTACAAAATAAAAGCACTTTTTATGGAAAAAATGGTTTTATTTTTTGAAATAAACTTTAATTTATTTTTTTTTATGCTAGTCCCACTGTGGGACATGGCCTGTATATTGGCACTTTTGTACCAAAGCATTATGGCCTATTACAGTAACAGTGACTGGCAGTCTATTAGGCCTTGTCTGTGGCACAGTCTAATAGACATACAGTCATGTCTGACCTGTGGGCCTTTCTTAAGCCCCCAGCTACATTCACAGAGTCCTCTCCCCTGTCTAGCTGTCTAGATACCGCAGTCTATATGGAGGCTAATGGTAAACATTAGAGTTATCGCCAATAACGGCTGTTACAGCAGATAGCAGTGTTCCCGGTGATGTCACCGGCACTAATGGGTGGACTTTAGCACCGCCCTAACCTGTTTTACAGGCTAGGGCGGCGCTGAAGTCCACCCATTAGTGCTGGTGACATAACCAGGAAAACTTCTTGGCAGAAGCCTCCACCTAATAGAGACCCGATAGAGACTCTGAACCCGGACAACCCCTTTAAGCATGATGAAAAGTCACAATGGTGCTGGCAGCAGATTGCGCCAACACACCGCTGCCCTGTATGGGGACAAGCGATGGCATAGGGATTGATCCTCCCCATGCCACAGAGTACATCGCTGCATGTAATAGCAGCGGTGTCCTTCACTAGCTATCTGGGAACTTCCGGGAAGGAACGCTTCCATACCAACAATCGTCTGCGGCATCGGGGTGTCCAATAAAACATTTAGACTACACAGCAGGTTTGTTTGTAGTTTCTATCAATGGCAACACAGAGGGTTTGTATAGGATCTATAGACACTAAACAGTTGGATATTTCTAATCATGACTGCCTGCTTTGTCTTGATGGGATCTGATCCAGTTTTCTAAATGCAGGCTTATGAAGTGATTCTTATAAAAATATGTTGAAGACTAATATAAGTGCTCCCATGGATACACGACCCTCAATGTGTGAGACTATTTCTAACATACAGATGGATGGAATACAATTGATCACATTTACTGTATCCAGGATCGTCAGAGACAGCAAATGAGCAGTTAGATGTAAATCAGGAGGCAGAGCTGCTCTATTGTTTACTGCGTTACATAATAAAAGTGTTATAATGACATGTCACACAATCACACTGTGACAATTGCTGTAGTTGTTACTCCTATGGCTTGCAGCCAAATCCTAGAGAGGCATCCACACTGATATATAACAGTCTAATATACCTGCAATATACAGTGTCATCAACAGGCACACACCCAACTGTTCTTACATATGCTTTCTTCAATGTGCATTACTATGTATAGAGTGACTGTAAGTATATAGCACATACCACGTAACATCAATGCGTGGAACCCAAGTATTTGAAGCTAATGTATATAAGTATTTGTTGGCATTTTATCACTGATGTATTTGCTTGCATTCAGTTGAGTAAGGCCCCTTTCACACGACCGAGTTTTCCGCGCGGGTGCGATGTGAACACATAGCACCCGCACTGAATCCTGACCCAGTCATTTCAATTTTTTTCATGCATCAGTTCTGCGTTGCGTGAAAAACACAGCATGTTCTATATTCTGCTTTTTTCACACAGCCTTGGTCCCATAGAAGTGAATGGGGCTTCAGTGAAGCAAGTGCGGATGCAATGCATTTTTCACCGATGGTTGCTAAGGGATGTTGTTTGTAACATAGCAACATAGTTTATAAGGCCGAAAAAAGACATCTGTCTATCCAGTTCGGCTTGTTTTCCTGCAAGTTGATCCAGAGGAAGGCAAAAACCCCTGTGAGGTAGAAGCCAATTTTCCCCACTTTAGGGAAAAAAATTCCTTCCCAACTCCAATCAGGCAATCAGAATTACTCCCTGGATCAACGACCCATCTCCCACCTTCAGTTTTTTATCAGCGCGCGTGAAAAACGCATCAAAACGCATTCCACCCGCGCAGAAAAAACTGAACAACTGAACGCAATCGCAGACAAAACTCACTGAACTTGCTTGCAAAACGGTGCGAGTTTCCCTGAACGCACCCTGAACGCATCCAGACCTAATCCGTCACGCTCGTGTGAAAGAGGCCTAAAGCTCAATGCCAAGGCCATAATACGTCTCTCTGCAGGAGACATATACAGAATTGAATGAGCTCCTGTGAGATCACATATTAATAGTATTAGTCAGAGCTGCCCCCATAGCGTGCCAGGGGCATAAAACTTGTAGTCCATGGTGCCATTCTGTGCCAACCCCAACATCAAAATGGAGAAATGCCATTGTCCTCATGGTTCAAAATGGCATGTCAAGAAACAGCTACATCCTTTTGATCCAGAGAACCAGTGCCATTATTAGGCCACTTTCACACTTGCGTTTTTGTCTGATCCGGCAATCCCAATAGCACCAAATTCTGGACCATAACTTAACATAACATAAATTGTTTCTTAATTGAATACTGCATTTTTTCATAATTTTTAACTATTTCAACCAATTTTTTCCCAGTCACTGTTACGAGGGATTTTCTTAGAGCCTCAGAGCCTAATAATTACAATCCTCGCCAGAAGCAATAGTCTGAGGATCTGTGCTCTGTTTCCAGAGGCGTTGCTAGAGTTTCAAAAGATCCGGGGCCCGAGTCCCAATACATATGTGCCATATTCTCAAAGTATCCACCCTAAATACACACACAAGCTCGCCCTAGGACTAAAGACATATTTTACTTGCTGCATGGACAGCCTGCCTACTGATGTTTAATACTGCAGCCCTCCGGTCCCCAGCCTTCGCTCCAGAGTGAGCCTGACACAGAAATGCGGCCACAGTAATTTAACTGTATACATACCAGCAGGACCGATTCTAGCTTTTCTGCTGCCTGAGGCGAAACATGAAATGACGGCCCCCACCCGCCCCCCTTCCCCCAGGGCAGGGAAGCACCTAGCCTTTCTGCTGCATGAGGTAAAAATTAAAAACGTTACTCACATGCCAAATTCTCAACCTAACCCATTCCCTCCAGTTCGGCGAGGGTCCAACACCTGGCACCCCCGCCGATCAGAGCAGAGAAGGCAGCACTCGTACAGGAACATACAGCTCCACATATGTACCTCTTACATCCAGTGACATCTCCTTTCTGATGTAGATGTTCTCTTTCCTCATCTTCTCCTGTCAGACCAGACCACCATGATGATTTCTTTCTTCTCTCTGCAGAGTTTGACAAACAGACATTTTAGTTTCCTACTTTTCCATCATCCTCCTCACTTTCTGAACATTCCATTTTGCCACCCCCAATACTGTGCCCGCTGTGCTCCCCAAAACTATACTGTAGAAACAGTCCCCCTGAAAATACTGGTACCACACAGATAGTGTGGCAGTACAAAAAATATCCCCTTACCTTTCAAATCAGACCCATATCAAACCTCAGATGAGACCCCTATCTCAGACCAGACCTTCATTAGATGTCTGTCAGACCCCATATCAGACCTCAGATCAGACCCCCATTAGACCTTCATGTCAGAACCCCCAACATCTCAGACCAACCCCCCCATGTATAAGACCTCAGACCAGACCCCCATCAGATCTCTCAGACCCCATATTAGACCTCCGACCAGACCTCCAGACCCTCATTAGATCTCCAGACCCCAATATCAAACCTCCATTAGACTTACTGACCCTCCAGGCCCCCATTAGACTTACTGACCCCCATATCAGACCTCCAGACCCCCCCATATCAGACCTTTAGACCCCCAATCAGACCCTAAACCCCCAATCAAAGCTCAGACCCTCAATCAGACCTCCATACCCCCACCCCATATTAGACCCACCATATCAGACCTTCAGACCACCAATCAGACCTTCAGACCCCCAATCAGGCCTTCAGACCCCCAATCAGACCTTCAGACCCCCCATATCAGGCTTTAGACCCTCAATGAGACCTCAGACCCCCCATATCAGACCTCAGACCCCCATATCAGACCTCAGACCCCTCTAATCAGACCTCCCTAATCAGACCTCAGACCACCAAACCCCCTATATCAGAACTCCAGATGTCTAGGCCTCAGACCCCAAATCAGACCTCCAGACCCCCCTTATCAGACGTCAGACCCCCAATCAGCCCTTCAGACCCCCCTTATCAGACCTCAGATCCCCCTTATCAGACCTCAGACCCCCTTATCAGCCCTTCAGACCCCCCCTTATCAGACCTCAGACCCCCAATCAGCCCTTCAGACCCCCCTTATCAGACCTCAGACCCCCAATCAGCCCTTCAGACCCCCTTATCAGACCTCAAACCCCCAATCAGCCCTTCAGAACCCCTTGTCAGACCTCAGACCCCCCTTATCAGACCTCAGACCCCCAATCAACCCTTCAAACCCCGCTTATGAGACCTCAGTCACCCTTATCAGCCCTTCAGACCCCCTAATCAGACCTCAGATCAGACTTTAAAAAAAATAAATTAACTTACCGCTCCTGCTCCGCCGCTCCTCTCCATGTCAGGCGGTCTCCCGTTCTCTTCTCTTCAAGGCCCACGCTGCAGTCTCCTGACCTCCTGCAGCGTCAGGTCAGAGTGCTCTCTGTAAGTCCTGATGCTGCAGGCAGCGCGGACACAGCAGCGCAGGACCTGTGAGCAGAAGGTGGTAAGTACAGCGCTCACAGCACTTCACCTCCCCCCGCCTCCTGCATACTACAGCGCTACTTGCAAGGGGGGGCATCGGTCACAGGCAGCGCTGATGCCACCCCTTCAAAGCCAGCAGTCTGGCCATAACATTCGGGGCCCTGGTCAAAACATCCGGGGCTCAAGCCCCGAATGTTTTGACCTGGCGACGCCCCTGTCTTTTTCCATCCTTGACTGCTAAATCACTCAAAAGTGAGTGGATAATTACCTCCAGTGTAGGGGGGTGATTTATCATCTCTCTTGCATCAGAAAAGTGGCTTTAAAAAAAGTGCATTGTTTGTGATTTTTTAAAGCAACTTTTTTAAAACAAAATCGCCAACCTCGCCACTTTTCCAAAAGGGGGTGTGGCAATGGTGGTAAAGGGATGTGGCCAACAGCAGAGACAAATTTATCTTTATTTACACCAGTTTTCTGGTGCTAATGAAGCCAGAAACTACGACAGCTCTGAGAATTCTGTTTAGGCGCATGGGCAGCCAGAGGATTCTCTTAGTTTATGACGAGGTCTGGACCAGTCATAAATTAGGTGCATCCTCTGGCAGCACAGGGGATATCAAGACAAGTCTCCCCCTGTTTAAAGTTAACTAACCAGTATAGCTGTAATATCAAGCATTCCCATGGGGGCATCGTAGGCAAGCAGCCCCTTCACTTAGTTTGCACCAACATAATGATCCTGGGGTGATATATAAATGATGTACAATATTAGATTGAATCATCCAATGATTACAGCTGAGAGAGGAATTTTTTTAAATATTTTTCTAAATCTTGGCCCATTGTTGATTACTATATTTCCCAATTTCCCTATCCCATTTATAATTCCTTTTAAATCTTCTATTTTCTCCCAATGTGTTCATAATGGATTTATGTATCTGTGACAAGTATATGTGTCCCTCCTGTGCTTCAACACAATAATATAAAGTATTATGATGCTTGTCAATGCAATTTTGGATAAGTCCCAAATTAGGAGACTTCAACTTATACTCAGTTGTCTGTGGTGTTCAAATTATGTTAAATTTCCCCCTTCATGGTAAGAGGGTGCGGCCACAGCACAAGAAATTCACGTTCAGGCTCAGCTCTGGTCATGCAGATCTCTCCTGGTCACGCCCAGAGAGCTAATTTTATTAGAAATACATGATGGTGTAATCACAGCCCCCTTTGTCATCAATTTTAATATATCCAATCACAATCATACAGTATACATAGACAATCATATAGTATACATTTAAAGGAGTTCTCCGGGAATTAAGAAAATGAAAATACGTAAATATTACTTCATTATAAATATATTCCCAAATACCTTTCATTAGTTATAATGGCTCGTTTTGTCTAGGGAGCAATGATTAGGAGAAACAAAATGGCCGCCGTCCTATCAGTCCACACAAAACCTGTCCTAATCACACAGGAGGACAAGTTACTTCACAACACTGAGGTAAAGAGCTGCCTCATCCTCCTCTCTGCTCTGCTTGTCTGGGATTATGATCCTGACTACAGTTTAATTTGATATTTAGCTGAATCTTTGTGGGAATGGAGTTCATCAAGAGACATGAAGTACAGAGAGGACGGACAGGACAGACTGTGGTAATGGAGACTGCATACAAGAGCTGCTGCTCATTAGCCACATCTGTACATGAACTCTATAACTACAGAGATTCAGGTGAAGTTCTTATCTGTATTCAGGATCATAATCCCTGACAAGTAGGAGAGGAGGATGAGGCAGCTCTTTTACCTCAGTGTTGTAAGGTAACTTGTCCTCCTGTGTGATTAGTACAGGTTTTGTGTGGACTGATAGGACGGCGGCCATTTTGTTTCTCCTAATCATTGCTCCCCAGACAAAACGAGCCATTATAACTAATGAAAGGTATTTGGGAATATATTTATAATGAAGTAATATTTAAGTATTTTAATTTTCTTAATTCCCGGAGAACCCCTTTAACAACAAATCAAAAGAATGATTATGTCAGCCAATGGCATACACATGACTTCATCTATCTGGGAAATTCTAAGTGTCTGCAAGTTCCTCTTTTCCTATAGACATATCAAGTGATTATGAGTCATTTTTATTTTTAAGCATACGTAACATCTAATGAAGATTAATACAGAAAATGGAGACTATTTAATAATGAAATACAATATAGTAAAATTTTGTTCAACCACCTAATTTCTTTAACATGCTGTATATAAAAAGGTGATTTCTCAATGTTCTGTGAATAAGCGTGACTTATTTGATAGTAACAAAATAAAAAAATTAGAACTAATACCATATTCCTCTTGAAGATCTGAAAAGGGTCATTTCCCTTCTTTAAACATCTCTGCAATTAACCTAACACCTTTTTTTAATCCAAGACTCTGTTCCCAATGGGACCCATAATCTATGTTCCCTATCAGTATGTCTTGTTTTCAAAAAATTGATTTCTCAATCCACACTGGGCATGCCATTAAAACCTACAGTAACTGAGGCAGAACTGTCATCTTAATAAGGGAGATACTGTCTGCCCTGGAGAGTGGAAGTCTGCCCCAAACTGATCAAATTCTGAGTTTATGAACCAGAGGAATGACATTAAGTGATGTATACTCCCTTATATCTAGAGAAATTGTAATCCACAAGTAATCAAAATGCTGTCTATCATCTAAAGGTCCCGCTACACCAGAGTTGAGAACCGTCCAGAAATTTCTGGACCGTCCGTAAAAATAGGAAAAATAAATAAATTTGTCCGTGATTTTTTTGAGGCTGGAGGTTCTTTTAGGTTAGATTATTTTGGTGGTAATTATCATCATTTTACAGATCACAGTAAATGCTGGTAATGAGTTCCTATCAGTAAATTGAGCTATAGAATTGTATTACTTATAATCTTTATCATTTATTACGGTTTTCCAATTTCTCCGTAAAAAATGTTGGCTGTCCGTGATTTTGGATTAGTTGCCCAGAAAATGAAAAAATTCTGGTTGGCAACCCTGCTGTACACAGGACAACGATCTAGCAGATTGTCAGGAGGGTAGCGTTCCTTCACGACAATCTGCTGATTGCTAGCGGAAGAGACCGGTGCATTTACATTCGGCAATCTCCTCCAGAGTATAGGAAGAAATGATCGCTAATGCCATTGCTCTTCCCCATAATGCCTTGATGTTTCCCGGCAGATTGTGTTTACACTGTACGATACACCACTGGGAAACACTGATGTTTTGTGCTGAGCAAAAGATACAATTATCCGATGAATGAACGTTTCGCTCATTCATCGGGTCATCAGCAGTGCATTTATCAGAGTTACTGGTACTGCTCGTTAGCGATAATATGTTCAATTGTGGGCTCGTGTAAAGGGCTCTTAACACTCAGAGACCTCACACACTTCTAACTTCCTGATTATCCAAAAGAAAAAGGACAGATCACCCCAGTTAATCTCCAGGCAAGACAGGGCTCCAAAATCTTTAACAGCATCTAACACCCTAAGCAATGTATTTACCATATCATTAAAAGTTTTCTGTCACCAAGTTTGTCCCTATTAAACAGGATAACATTCTCAATGTGCCAATGTCAACTGATTTTTTTTTTTTTTCAAATAAAGTGTTTTATTGGTTTTCAAGGAAACAGACTCAGTACAACTGAGTGTTAAAACAAGTGAACATAAATACAGAGATAAACAATCAAATGGTCTACAGTAGTATAATATTGAACAGTTAGTATGCATGAAGGGTTGGCAATGTCACCTGATTTTAAGTCTGCTATTTATTTTATTCACAGTGTCCCCGTTTTTATGTAATTCAACCTTTTATCATATGCTAATTAGCCTCCTAGGAGCAGGGGGGGGGGGGCGTTGCTCCTGCTCCTAGAGGCTCTGTTTACCCACCTCAATGCACGCCCTTTTCTTCCTGAGTGACAGGGCCAGGCCAGCGTTCATCTGCCTGCTGTCTCGCGCCTGTGCCGTTCCGTGCAGGCACAGTGAGGGAGCCGGCGAGCTGACCTCACTTACTGCGCTTGCGCCGAATACTGAGCGGGACGGCGCAGGATGGCAGACAGGGCCAGCCTGAGGAGATTAACACTGGCCTGGCCCTGTCACTCAGGAAGAAAAGGGCGTGCACTGAGGTGGGTAAACGGAGCCTCTAGGAGCAGGAGCAACGCCCCCCGCTCCTAGGAGGCTAATTAGCATATGATAAAAGGTTGATTTACATAAAAAAGGGGACACTGTGAATAAAATAAATAGCAGACTTAAAAT
>ONZH01002779.1:0-45085 GCA_900303285.1 Rhinella marina
GAAATAATTTAGGCAAGAGAACGCACAGTACAGTGGCAATTAAAAGGCCTAGATATTGTATATTTCAAGGTACAGCCGTGTAGTAACTGAACAGACGGTGGGTATTTACACAGGTATGTGAAATAATTTAGCAAGAGAACGCACAGTACAGTGGCCAATTAAATGGCCTAGATATTGTATATTTCAAGGTACACAGCCGTGTACTAACTGAACAGACGGTGGGTATTTACACCAGGTATGTGAAATAATTTAGCAAGAGAACGCACAGTACAGTGGCCAATTAAATGGCCTAGATATTGTATATTTCAAGGTACACAGCCGTGTACTAACTGAACAGACGGTGGGTATTTACACCAGGTATGTGAAATAATTTAGCAAGAGAACGCACAGTACAGTGGCCAATTAAAATGGCCTAGATATTGTATATTTCAAGGTACACAGCCGTGTAGTAACTGAACAGACGGTGGGTATTTACACCAGGTATGTGAAATAATTTAGCAAGAGAACGCACAGTACAGTGGCCAATTAAATGGCCTAGATATTGTATATTTCAAGGTACACAGCCGTGTAGTAACTGAACAGACGGTGGGTATTTACACCAGGTATGTGAAATAATTTAGCAAGAGAACGCACAGTACAGTGGCCAATTAAATGGCCTAGATATTGTATATTTCAAGGTACACAGCCGTGTACTAACTGAACAGACGGTGGGTATTTACACCAGGTATGTGAAATAATTTAGCAAGAGAACGCACAGTACAGTGGCCAATTAAAATGGCCTAGATATTGTATATTTCAAGGTACACAGCCGTGTACTAACTGAACAGACGGTGGGTATTTACACCAGGTATGTGAAATAATTTAGCAAGAGAACGCACAGTACAGTGGCCAATTAAAATGGCCTAGATATTGTATATTTCAAGGTACACAGCCGTGTACTAACTGAACAGACGGTGGGTATTTACACCAGGTATGTGAAATAATTTAGCAAGAGAACGCACAGTACAGTGGCCAATTAAATGGCCTAGATATTGTATATTTCAAGGTACACAGCCGTGTACTAACTGAACAGACGGTGGGTATTTACACCAGGTATGTGAAATAATTTAGCAAGAGAACGCACAGTACAATTAAAAGGCCTAGATATTGTATATTTCAAGGTACACAGCCGTGTACTAACTGAACAGACGGTGGGTATTTACACCAGGTATGTGAAATAATTTAGCAAGAGAACGCACAGTACAGTGGCCAATTAAATGGCCTAGATATTGTATATTTCAAGGTACACAGCCGTGTACTAACTGAACAGACGGTGGGTATTTACACCAGGTATGTGAAATAATTTAGCAAGAGAACGCACAGTACAGTGGCCAATTAAAAGGCCTAGATATTGTATATTTCAAGGTACACAGCCGTGTACTAACTGAACAGACGGTGGGTATTTACACCAGGTATGTGAAATAATTTAGCAAGAGAACGCACAGTACAGTGGCCAATTAAATGGCCTAGATATTGTATATTTCAAGGTACACAGCCGTGTACTAACTGAACAGACGGTGGGTATTTACACCAGGTATGTGAAATAATTTAGCAAGAGAACGCACAGTACAGTGGCCAATTAAAATGGCCTAGATATTGTATATTTCAAGGTACACAGCCGTGTACTAACTGAACAGACGGTGGGTATTTACACCAGGTATGTGAAATAATTTAGCAAGAGAACGCACAGTACAGTGGCCAATTAAATGGCCTAGATATTGTATATTTCAAGGTACACAGCCGTGTACTAACTGAACAGACGGTGGGTATTTACACCAGGTATGTGAAATAATTTAGCAAGAGAACGCACAGTACAGTGGCCAATTAAATGGCCTAGATATTGTATATTTCAAGGTACACAGCCGTGTACTAACTGAACAGACGGTGGGTATTTACACCAGGTATGTGAAATAATTTAGCAAGAGAACGCACAGTACAGTGGCCAATTAAATGGCCTAGATATTGTATATTTCAAGGTACACAGCCGTGTACTAACTGAACAGACGGTGGGTATTTACACCAGGTATGTGAAATAATTTAGCAAGAGAACGCACAGTACAGTGGCCAATTAAAAGGCCTAGATATTGTATATTTCAAGGTACACAGCCGTGTACTAACTGAACAGACGGTGGGTATTTACACCAGGTATGTGAAATAATTTAGCAAGAGAACGCACAGTACAGTGGCCAATTAAAAGGCCTAGATATTGTATATTTCAAGGTACACAGCCGTGTACTAACTGAACAGACGGTGGGTATTTACACCAGGTATGTGAAATAATTTAGCAAGAGAACGCACAGTACAGTGGCCAATTAAATGGCCTAGATATTGTATATTTCAAGGTACACAGCCGTGTACTAACTGAACAGACGGTGGGTATTTACACCAGGTATGTGAAATAATTTAGCAAGAGAACGCACAGTACAGTGGCCAATTAAAAGGCCTAGATATTGTATATTTCAAGGTACACAGCCGTGTACTAACTGAACAGACGGTGGGTATTTTTACACCAGGTATGTGAAATAATTTAGCAAGAGAACGCACAGTACAGTGGCCAATTAAATGGCCTAGATATTGTATATTTCAAGGTACACAGCCGTGTACTAACTGAACAGACGGTGGGTATTTACACCAGGTATGTGAAATAATTTAGCAAGAGAACGCACAGTACAGTGGCCAATTAAATGGCCTAGATATTGTATATTTCAAGGTACACAGCCGTGTACTAACTGAACAGACGGTGGGTATTTACACCAGGTATGTGAAATAATTTAGCAAGAGAACGCACAGTACAGTGGCCAATTAAAAGGCCTAGATATTGTATATTTCAAGGTACACAGCCGTGTACTAACTGAACAGACGGTGGGTATTTACACCAGGTATGTGAAATAATTTAGCAAGAGAACGCACAGTACAGTGGCCAATTAAATGGCCTAGATATTGTATATTTCAAGGTACACAGCCGTGTACTAACTGAACAGACGGTGGGTATTTACACCAGGTATGTGAAATAATTTAGCAAGAGAACGCACAGTACAGTGGCCAATTAAAAGGCCTAGATATTGTATATTTCAAGGTACACAGCCGTGTACTAACTGTACAGACGGTGGGTATTTACACTGGTATACAAGGATTGGGCACAAAAGAAACTAGAGAAATAACTGTATAAAAAAAAAAAAATTCACAGCCGATACTGCAGATCAGATGTGCATATACACATAGTTTATAAGGGTTTTTCAGCCAAAAGACGCTGAACAGTAGTGCCAAATATAGTTTGGTATGTAGCAGAGCACCTAATACACCACTAATGCCTCTCTCTGTCCCTACTCCAGCAGCTATCCCTGAATACGGCAGCCGTTCTCTGTAAAGTGTATCTTGTAGTAAAGCTATCACTGTAGTGCACTATAGTAGCCCTGATAAGGGCTTTTAATCACGCTCCTGCCTGTCCAACTGCTAAAACCTGTCTGTCCCTTCTCCAGCCTCTGTCCCTTACTAAGTTCACGCAGCATATGCGTACGAGCAGGAAGAGCTGAGTTTTTAATATTCGAGGTCACATGGTTTTTCCAGCCAATCCATGTAGACGCTGTTTTCGCGCTGCCAGCGTGCTCAGCGTGCCTGTCATACCCCCCCTGCATGTTGATTGGTGGAAAAAGAGCGCCAGGGAAGGTGGGAGGGGAAACGAATTCTAAGTGCGCCATCGCCGTTATACTCGATTGAAATCGAGTATGCCGAATAGCGTAGTATTCGTTCGAATACCGGCTCGATCGAACACTACTCGCTCATCTCTATTCAAGATGTGATGTAACAAGATATTTATATAAAGGCAATGCTCTATTTGAATCATATGTTGCTATTGTTTTTTTTAGTGTATCCTAAAGCGAAGCTTTATTACTGCTGACTGGCATTGAGTACTGCTGAATGTATACCATAGATGTTGTAGTAATGTGCACGGAAGACTGGTCGGTAGTGGGATTCTTCCAGTCCACACCTTTCCAGGACATGTTTTCCTCTCACCTGACGAGATCGTAGGTGAGGCCAGCTGGGTTACTCAGGTGGGGATAAACCAACAGTCTGGGGAGGGAAAAAGGCAAGGAAGCCTGAGAGGTTGGAGCCTGCAGAGGCTCTGTGTGGTCTCAACAAGGAGGGCTGAGGGGCCACAAGACTTTGCAGAGCCTAAAGTTTTGGGGGGCCCAGCGACACTTATGGTTAGAGGGTCGCACAGTCAGAGTCAGGAGGACTACTGGACCATCTCCCCCCAAGGTGCTGGTGAGGTCACGGCCTGGAGGCTGCTGGACTGTACGGCTGAGGAAGCCGCATCTAAAGCTGTGTGTGAATGGCGTTTTTCTAGGTGAGCTAGAGAACCAATTATATGTTAGTTAGAGCCCAGATGGACAGGTGTTTCTTTGGTTTGTTTTTTGTGCTGGTGTCTATGTGTAAAATAAAGCACAAATGGACTTGAAAACACCCTATTGTTGGAAGATTTGAGGTTGCTAACCCTGAGAGAGCAAGCGATCCCTTATAATTGGTGGAGGATGCGGGCAACCAGCAGGCACGTGTCCATGCTAAAAGGGCACAATGTTGTTGCTAGGGGCAACGGAAAAGTGAAAAGGCAAAGTGTTGCTAGGGGTAATGGCATGACAAAAAGAGCAGGTGCTGCTGAATGCTGCTGCTTTGCTACTGTGTTGGAGTTAAAGGGCCGGAAGCCCAAGTGAATGAGACTGACTTGGTGGAAAAAAATGTTTGTTTTTTTTGGGGGGGTCACTTTTATGTCTGGCATATCTGCGGCTGAGGCTGTGCAAGGTCCATCCAGTGCCATGGAGGAAATGATGAAGCAGCTGGTGCAGGTTAACCTAAAGCAACAACAGGCCATGGTGCAACAGCAGAGGTTGCATGCAGAGGTTAAAAAGACATGAAGAAGCCTTACGTGTCCAGCAACAAGTTAATGTACAGGAGCAGGAAACTAATCATTTGTTGCTGGAGCTGTTGAAATGCGAGACCCTGAGAGTAGAGTGTGCGACTCATCGTCCTGAGGAAAAAGTCTGGATTAAAAGGCAAGGCGTTTCCCATGGCAACCACTGGATTGAGGAGTCTGCAGGTGATTGTGGCACCAGGAACCAGAGGCAGGAGGTTCCTAACATCCAGGAGAAGGATGATGACCGCTGTGGAGATGTGCGTATAGCACTCGGGAGTGCCGAACCCGTCACGTCTGTGGGTAAGAGCGTTCCTGTTAGTGTGTGTGTGATGGAAAGCAAGGCTCTGGAGGTTGGGCATGTGGCTGACCAGTGCCCTGATGCCTCAGAAGCCATGAACTGTGGTGAGAGCCGGCAGCAATCGCTATGTGCCGAGCCGGTTGGTGTTGAGACACCAGGACTAGAGACTGTGCCAAAAATGTGTGACATTGTGGTAAATGGCAGTCCAGTCCAAGCGTTGCTGGATGCAAGGGTCCAAATGAGCCTGGTACATGCCAGCTTGGCGGCTGGGGATTATGTGTTACACAGACACGGGGCAAGTATTTTTGGCCATAGAGTGGATGGTCGGGTTCATAAAATACTGGCTATGGGGTACAAAACTCATTTTTTTTTACAAACCGAGCTCTGCTGGCTTGGGTGTGGCAGGACAAAGGGAAGAGTGTAACACGGGCCACATCTTCCGGGGGACACAGTGTGATGTGGAAAAGTCCCCAGACCTCCGGTCTGAAGAAGAGGGGGGGGGGATATGTGGTAATGTGTAGTGGGATTCTTCCAGCCCACACCCTTCCAGGACATGTTTTTCGCTCACCTGAGGAGATCGCAGATGAGGCCCGCTGGGTTAATCAGGTGGGGATAAACCAACCCACAGTGTATGAGTCTGGGGAGAGAAAAAGGCTGAGGAAGCCTGAGAGGTTGGAGTCTGCGGAGGCTCTGTGTGGTCTCAGCCAGGAGGGCTGAGGGGCTATAAGCCTTTGTAGAGCCTAAAGTTTGGGGGGCCCAGCGACACCTATGGTTAGAGGGTCACACGGTCAGAGTCAGGAGGATTACTGGACCATCTTCCCCCAAGGTGCTGGTGAGGTCATAGCCTGGAGGCTGCTGGACTGTATGGCTGAGGAGAAGCCGCATCTAAAGCTGTGTGTGAATGGCGTTTTTCTAAGTGAGCTAGAGAACCAATTATATGTTAGTTAGAGCCCAGAAGGGCAGGTGTTTGTTTGGCTTAGTTTTTTTGTGCTGGTTTCTATGTGTAAAATAAAGCACAAATGGACTTGAAAACACCCTATTGTCGGAAGATTTGTGGATGCTACCCCCGAGAGATCAAGTGATCCCTTACTATGTACAGATGTAGCACTGTTAATAATGACTTGCTAAACCCGTTAACCAGACGTGATAACTAAGTCTACAGTGTTAATCAATACAGGGAACCCCCCTTTTGGTGGGATAACTAAAAGTGTTATCTCCCCTTAAGTCATGTTAACCAATGCTGCATGTATGTAGGACTGCGTTCCTGTACGTGAAGCGCACGCTTCTAGGTTTCTGGTTTCTCAGGTGCTGTGGTCACATTTGACCATGTCTTCTAAGGCCTGAAATGTCCGTGAACAGCATCCCAGCCAATCGCAGACATTAACTGCTTGTGTCTGCTATATGAAACAGCAGGTACCTAGTCGCTCGAGTAAGTAACTGGCTCAGTGATAGAAAACAGAGGGTGGTTATTAATGGTACATGCTCAGATTGGGTCACTGTCACTAGTGGGGTACCACAGGGGTCAGTATTGGGCCCTATTCTCTTCAATATATTTATTAATGATCTTGTAGAAGGCTTGCACAGTAAAATATCAATTTTTGCAGATGACACTAAACTGTGTAAAGTAATTAACACAGAAGAGGACAGTACACTGCTACAGATGGATCTGGATAGATTGGAGGCATGGGCAGAGAAGTGGCAGATGAGGTTTAACACTGACAAATGTAAGGTTATGCATATGGGAAGGAATAATGCAAGTCACCAGTACATACTAAATGGTAAAATATTGGGTAACTCTGACATGGAAAAGGACCTAGGAATTTTAGTGAACAGCAAACTAAGCTGCAGAAACCAGTGTCAGACAGCTGCTGCCAAGGCCAATAAGATAATGGGTTGCATCAAAAGAGGCATAGATGCCTGTGATGAGAACATAGTCCTGCCACTTTAAAAATCACTACAGACCACACATGGAGTACTGTGTACAGTTCTGGGCTCCTGTGAATAAGGCAGACATAGCAGAGCTGGAGAGGGTTCAGAGGAGGGCAACTAAAGTAATAACTGGAATGGGTGGACTACAGTACCCAGAAAGATTATCAAAATTAGGGTTATTCACTTTAGAAAAAAGACGACTGAGGGGAGATCTAATAACTAAGTATAATTATCCCCGGGACTGTGACTGTGATGAGGGGCCATCCTCTGCGTCTGGAGGAAAGAAGGTTTGTACACAAACATAGAAGAGGATTCTTTACGGTAAGAGCAGTGAGACTATGGAACTCTCTGCCTGAGGAGGTGGTGATGGTAAGTTCACTAAAAGAGTTCAAGAGAGGCCTGGATGTATTTTTGGAGGGTAATAATATTACAGGTTATAGTTACTAGAGAGGGGTCGTTGATCCAGGGAGTAATTCTGATTGCCTGATTGGAGTTGGGAAGGAATTTTTTTCCCTAAAGTGGGGAAAATTGGCTTCTACCTCACAGGAGTTTTTTGCCTTCCTCTGGATCAACTTATAGGAAAACAGGCCGAACTGGATGGACAGATGTCTTTTTTTCGGCCTTATAAACTATGTTACTATGTTACTATGCTCCTTTATGGAGCCAGCGCAATCTATAAAGACCCGACATCTGCTGTCCATGTAAGTACAGATGTCATGAAGGGGTAAGTATTACAAGGGTGACCATATGTATGTGAATGAACCCTTACGAATCCTCAAAAAATACGGATGACATTCGTGTTGCATCCAATTTTTTATTTTTTTTGCAGACCCATTTCAACAATGCTTATTCTTGTTCACAAAACCAACAAGAATATAGCATGCTCTTTCTTTTTGCAGGGCTGCGGAACGGACATACGGATGCGAACAGCACACAGATGTGCTGTTCGCATTTTTTGCAGACCCATTGAAATGAATATGGCTTAAGGGTAATGTTAGTCATCATAAGGCAGTACTTGTAAGACACATCACGGGGCAAGATGACATAAAAAAATAAAATTTAAAGCTTTACAGAAAATTAGATTAAAGTTGCTTAATTGCACCTTCAGTAGGGTGATACTGTGATTTAACTTAGCTTGTCTACAGACTTGAGTTGTTTCTTTTACCACACATAACAAGCTAGGGGATATGGGAGATCCATCAGAGTGAATATCATCAGCATAGATGAGCAAAATTATCAAAAATTTGGTTTGGCTGCCTTGCCGAACTTCGACAAGAAATTCAATTTGTTACAAATTACTTCTTAGCGCATTGCATTCCATTGTATGGAGTGGGTGCAATGAATGGCAATCGCCTTGCCCCTCCCCCTCCTCATTTAGCCTCTCCGATGCCACTTTCAACATTAATCGCGACATCTGAGAGACACATTCAGCCCATCAGGGGGTTAATCAGGGGTAAAACTAAAAAATTACATGCCCACCTCATCCAATTTGATCATGGAGAGGCCATCGCGGCCATCTTGGTTGAAGAAAATTTTTGCGCGTCACCATGTCATAACACTGGATGAGCATTATGATGTTATCACTCATCATCTCTTGGCACACAGCCAGAGTGCTGACGTATGACATCACCACGTCAGATTTGGCATGTTTTGTTCAATTAAGATGGCCACGACGGCCTACCCGTGATCAAATAAGGAAAAATGAATTCATTACCACGAAATGCAAGGAAATTGGAATCAAATTCCTCTTCATTAACTTACATTCACTCAACACTACATTTTCTGGCTTGTGGCCGGATCTCAAGACATCCCAAGACCATTTTAGTTAATGGGACCGGCTAGCATTCAGGCAGCATCTGGAACAGCCCGTTGAATCGTTGAACACTAGTTTTAAACTAGTCTTAACATATCAATTATACCAGACATGCTATAGGAAAATAAAAATCAGTTTGTGAATCGCTGTTTTTTTGCTTATTACTCCTTCCAAAAACTGTAATATAAATTAATCAAATCATTTAATGTACCCCAAAATGGTACATACTGTATAAAACTACAGCTTGTCCCGCAAATAAACAAGCTTTAACACACATCTGGTGCTGGAAAATATTTTAAAAAATTATGACTTTCATACAGTGAGTGAAACGCAAATAATTTCTTTGAAGAAAATGTGTATTTATTATGGAAAAGTAGTGAAACAAAAAAAAAAACCTATATGAATTTGGTATTGCTTTAAGTGCACTTACACATAGAAAAAAGGTGGCATTTATACTACAGGTTGAAAACTGCTGAATTTATAAGGCACAGTATTAAAAAAATAATGGAAAAATAAAAATGTTATAGCTCTTGGAATGTGATGATGAAAAAGCAAAAAAAAAAAAGAAAATAAATTTCTTTGTCCTAAAAGCCCAAAACAGGCTGGGGCTAAAAAGATCAAGCACAATGCTGAACTGTCTTTGTTTTTAACATTATAACTGGAGTATGTTACATTATCTGATAATCTATATCCTTTTTTTAATTTCATATAAGTACATTGTATATATCATGCAGCTATACAGTTCTATTTGGCTTTTGCGAGTTATTCTACAGGAAGAGAACTATAGTATATGATGAAACAAGTGATTAGACAGAACTATTTCTCAAATCATCTTCTTCCGACAGTGTATTGCAACTTAATTTACTCAGTGAAGCTTTTAGTTACTCTTCTGAAATATGGGACAGTCTTCATACAGTTCCCTTATGTTATTCCCTCTAAGGTTGTAAATGTTTGCAGAAATGAAAAAAGCAATATTGATGGTTTCAGCAAAATATTATTGAGACTATTCAAAAATGTAAAAAAAAAAAATCTATAATTTAGATATTTTATGCATGTAGAATTGAATTTTTCAAACATCACAGTGACCTATCGCAAATTGGTGTACTAATAAGTCATGATGATCAGTGCAAGAGTCTGGTTGTTACTAACAGCCGGGCCCATGCTGTATCTGCCAGCATAGCTGAAAACATTGATGCCAGTGGATTAACCCGTTATATGTGACAATCAACTGACCAAGGCATATAGGATGTTAGCAGAAGGAAGGAGCACTGTCGGTCTCTCCATCTGCCCTCTATCATTGCAAAGTCCTCGGGGTCTGCCAAGTATAGAAAACCATGAGGTCGAGCCCCCAGGCTCATTGTACTGTTTCACTGCAGTACAATACAGCATGTATAGTACTGCATTGAAACAGAAGTCCCATAGTGGGACAAAAATAAAAAGTGAAAAAAAATTATTTCCAGTAAAATATATCTTTCTTAGGTATCACCGCATCCGCAACGACATATAAAAATATAACATGATCTACCCCAACAGGTGAACAACTTAAAAAATGTAAGTAAAATTAGTGCCAAAACCTTCCCTCACAAAAAGTGTATGTACCCCAAAATAGTACCAATGAAACTGTCACTTCAAAAAAGGAGCCCCCACACAAAACCATCACTAGAAAAATTTATTGAAATATGGCTTTCAGAAAATGCAATGCAAAAACATGATTTTGTTTTTCAAAAATGCTTCGAGTAAAAGTGGTAAAACATACTGCAATAATAATGGCCTGCAAAAAAAAATATAACATGTAATTTTTCCCACACAATGTTTGCTACACTAACAAAACCCAAAAAGCATGATAGAGTTGCTGCCTTTTCTTTTTTCCTGCTTCCTAAAAAGCAAAATAAAAAGCAATCAAAAAGTTGTATTTACCCCAAAATAGAACCAATGATAACAGCAAATCATTCTGTAAAAAATAAGCACCTACACAGCTTAGTCGAGAGAGTAAATAAACGCATAGTTCTCAGAAAATGACTTTACTAGTACCCCAGAAGCTGTTCAAAAGCAAAATGCTGCCACTAAACCAATCCATCAAAATCTCTGTTGTAAAAGCCAAATGGTGGTCTTTCCCTTCTGTACCTTGCAGAGTAGCCATGCAATTTACCTCCACATTTATGGCATTTCAATAACCAGTTGAGCTGGCCTAACAAGTTAATAGGGTTTTCCAGGACTGAAGAAAAAGTAAATATTACTTTATTATACATATATTGCCAAATACCTTTCATTAGTTATAACGGCTCATTTTGTCTAGGGAGCAATCATTGGGAGAAATAAAATGGCTGCTGTCCAATTAGTACATATAAAACTTGTATTGTAAAACTTGTACTTGAAATCAGTCCTCCAAAAGCCATATGGTGCTTCTTCCCTTCTGAGCCCTGTTGTGCTCCCATACAGCAGTTTACAACCACATATAGGGTGTTTTTGTAATCTGAAGAACTAAAGTAATAAATATTGAGTTATGTTTTGCTGTTAACCTTTGCACTGTTACAGTAAAATGAATTAAAATGGAAAAACACCTAAAGGGTTAACAAAGTTTGTAAAATCAGAGTTGAATAACCCGAGGGTTGTAGTTTCTAAAATCGGGTCAATTATAGCTAATTTCTATTTTGTAAGCCCCTCAAAGTGATGTCATAACTGAACTGGTCATTTATAAAGTGGGTTTTAAAAATTTTCTTAAAAATGTTTAAAATTGCATCTAAAATTCTAAACTATCAACATCCTAGAAAATAAAATGACCTTTACAAAATGATGCCAACATAAAGTAGACATATGGGCAATGTAAAATAATAACTATTTTTGAGGTATCACTATCTGTCTCAAAAGCAGAGAAATTCAAATTTTTGAAAATTGTGAATTTTTCCAAAGTTGCTTTTAAGTTTTGATTTTTTTTTCAGAAATAAAGGTGAAACATATCGACACAAATTTACCATTTTCATAAAGTACAATGTGTCACGAGAAAACAATCTTAGAATGGCTTGGATAAATAAACGCATTCCAAAATTATAACCACATAAAGTGGCATATTTCAGATTTGTAAGAATCACAAACATTAGAGACCTTCAGAACACAACCCCTCGATTTAGGAGAAAGCAACTACTGAGG
This sequence comes from Rhinella marina, assembly GCA_900303285.1. NCBI lineage: Eukaryota > Metazoa > Chordata > Amphibia > Anura > Bufonidae > Rhinella > Rhinella marina. Next base: position 12,139 of record ONZH01002779.1, read on the forward strand.
ACACTGGCATATTGATTTCAACAGATGCCAGCTAATGCTCCATATCCCTTGTGATAGTATGCTAGGAAACATGTTTTATTTCATATAGCAATATCTACTTAGAATGACAGAGGTAGTAAAGCCACTGCTTACAGATGTGTCATTCCTTATCTTTCCTTTTTGCTGGACATGACCAGATATATATATCACGAGGCAACCAAATTGTCAAATCAACATAATTTTACAATTTTGTGTCACAGAATGTCTATCCTGTATGTGTCAACATGTGGCCACCCAGCAATTATGTTGTCAAGGATTTTGCAAGCAGGTTGTGATATTTTATTGACTTGGTTTCATGAAAAAATGCAGTGCAAATTAAAGTTGAGGTAACGGCGAACACCTCTGAATATGACATCCTGATTACCTCCATCTGTGTGATTTGGCATGTGTATTGTAGCCATCTCCATGCTAGATGGAGTGGAATAAACTTAGCTAAAGGTTGATGAAGACAATGGTACATATTAGTATTTCCCTCATATCTCTTCATGTATAGTGGACCCTTCTGCAGCATCTGTAAAGATAGATTCACATTTGTGGCACAGCATCCTGGCAGGCTGTTCGGGCAGAGAACAGCTTGTTAGAGATCTCCGGATCCAGAATTTCCTGAAGCCACTGGAATGCTTGGTGGAACCATTAACTATAATGGAGTGCACTGGAGATCCAGATGAAACCCTGCAAATCGGCTGGACAGAAATCGCTGTGCACAGCAGTTTTTCTCTGGACAATTCCTGGAGCATAAGTCAACACACAATAAGAGTGAAGGTGTCCCCATGGAAAATCAAGATAGAAAAAAATGATCCTGGACATTATTACCATGATATATATATATATATATATATATATATATATATATATATATATATAGAGAGAGAGAGAGAGATGAGCGAGCACTAAAATGCTTGGGTGCTCGTTATTCGAGTCGAATTTTTCCCGATGCTCGGGTGCTCGTTTCGAATAACGAACCCCATTGAAGTCAATGGGAGACTCGAGCATTTTTTGCAGGGGACCGGAGCTCTTCATAGGGAAGGTTGCGTGGAAACCTCAGAAAATGATGGAAACACCACGGAAATGGACAGGAAACAGCAGGGACAGCATGCATGGATGCCTCTGAGGCTGCCTAATCGTACCATTATGCCAAATTCGGGGCAACAGCCTGGTGGTGACCCTCAAGACAATTGTGCTGACCCAGACCAAGATGGGCAAGGCACATGCCCATCACATGTTAGTAAAGCACCCAACTAGGTGCAACGAAGGTCCATCACCGCCTGCAGGTGACACCACTGCCCATGCTGGCACTTCTGTCCTATCCCCTGCCCCACGACGCAGGCATAAGCCTGACACAGCGTGGTACAGCTTGGTGACCAAGTTAGATTGAGGTAGCAGGTGAACCACCCAAAAATTTACCCTGACACAGCATGGCGGTGAACCCAGAGTGACCAAGTGAGACTGAGGTAGCAGGTGAAGCACTTAAAATTTTACCCTGACAGGGAATGGCGGGGAACGTGAGACGCCGCCTGCATGAGATTAGGGATAGAGCTGCTGTCTGTCAGGGAGAGTGTTAGGGCCTCAATTTAGATTTTGGTTAGGCAGGAATCACCCACAAAGAACCCAACAGCCCTTCTAAGGGCTACAAGCACCTTTTTTATTTTGGATCCTCCTGGCTGCTGCATGAGATTAGGGATAGTGCTGCTGTCTGTCAGGGAGAGTGTTAGGGCCTCAATTTAGATGTTGGTTAGGCAGGAATCACCCACAAAGAACCCAACAGCCCTTCTAAGGGATACAAGCACCTTTTTTTTTTTGGTCTCCTCCTGGCTGCTGGCTGGGACTTGTAGTGCAGCTACCGCCATCTTGGCTGCACACTGTTAGGGCGTGAAATTAGAATGTGGTTAGGCTGGAATCATCCACAAAGAACCCAACAGCCCTTCTAAGGGCTACAACGACCTTTTTTTTGGCCTCCTCTCGGCTGCTGGCTGGGACTTGTAGTGCAGCTACCGCCATCTTGGATGCACGCTGTGCACAGCGACTGGTGGCAGAAGGGACAGCACGTGGTCCACTCAGACCCAAAAGAAATTGCCCAAAGTCCTCTCAGTACTCAGTTTTGCTGCTGCTGTACCTTGGCTTGCTGAGATCTGTAGTGCAGTCTAGGGAATACGTTTTTTCTTTCAGTTATATATATTACAGTCATGTGAACAATTATGTCATGTGCTGTACAGTAGCGTAAGTCTAGGGAATACGTTTTTTCTCTCAGTTATATATCCTACAGTGCAGTACATAATTCTGTCATGTGCTGCACACTAGCCAGAGTCTAGAAAATATACATTTTTTTTCTCTCATTCATATATCCTAGTGCAGTGAAAAATTGTGTGGTGTGCGTTACACTAGCGGCAGTCTACAGAATAAGTTTTTTCTCTCAGATACATTTAATACAGTCCAGTGAAAAATTCTGTGGTGTGTAGTACACTATCCGCAATTCGACAGTTTAGTGATTACACAAAATGTTGAACACAAGGGCTAAGGGTCGAGGATGTGGGGGTCCAAGTGATGTAGGGGGGCAGAGGCCGTGCTCCTGGGCAGGGTGACACAGTACCTACTGATGAGGGAGCAGTGGAACACCGCAGAGTTTCGCTCCCTAGCTTCATCTCGCAACTTACAGGGTCACGTGGTACACCACTATTGAAACCACAACAGTGCGAACAGGTGATGACGTGGATAGCGGATAATGTGTCCAGTAATTTATCCACCACCCAGTCTTCCACGCAGTCCACCCATGCTAGCCAAGGGAGTAGACATCTGGCTCCTCCCGCTCAACCTCCCCCAGCCTGGCCCCCCCATGGAAAATATGGATTCAGATCCGGCATACTCCCAGGAACTCTTTTCAGGACCCTTCCCAGAGTCACAAACCACAGCAACCGGAGCAGTTCCTCTGTCCCGATGACCAAAATTTAAAACTTTCGCAGTCTGTGGGTGATGAGAGTATGGACTTAGTGCAAGTAGTGTGTCAAGAGGTGTCTGATGATGATGATGAGACACGGTAGTCAGACAGTGACGTTGTTGTCAGGGCAGTAAGTCCGAGGGGGAGCAGAGTGAGGAATCGGAGGAAGAGCAGGTGGATGGCTCAGTGAGTCAACCCCCCCACCCAGGACCCCGGCACGAGCGCCTCCCGCCCTACAACCACCCCTTCACCTCCACGATCCTCCACACCCTACACCAATGTGTCCCAGCGCAGCCTTCAGCTGTCTTTGCATCAGACATTGGAGCGCAAACGCAAATACAATTCCACCCACCCACATGCACAAGCCCTAAACGTCCACATTTTCAAACTGCTGAGCCTGGAGATGCTGCGATATAGACTGGTAGAGACTGAGGCTTTCCGCAACCTGATGGCGGTGGCTGTCTCTCGGTACTTGGTCCCCCACTATTTTTCCCGATGTGCCGTCCCAGCCCTACACCAGCACGTGTCAGAGAACATCATCCGTGCCCTGACCGACGCGGTTACTGAGAAGGTCCACCTAACCACGGACACGTGGGCAAGTGCTGGCAGGCAGGGACACTATATCCCCCTGACGGCAGATTGGGTTAACTTGGTGGAGGCTGGGACCGAGTCTGACCCTGGGGCCGCTCATGTACTGCCCACACCGAGGATTGTGGGGGCCTACCTCGGTCACGGTTTCTCAGACTTATTATGCCTCTTCCTCCAACCCCTCCTCCTCCTCCTACTCTCAAATACAAACTGTGAGCACGGCGCCTTCAGTCGGTAGCTCTAGGCGCAGCAGCACTGCCATGGGTAAGCGCCAACAAGCGGTGCTGAAACTGCTGAGCTTAGGTGACAAGAGGCACACCGCCCAAGAGCTGTTACAGGGCATCACGGCGCAGACCGATCTTTGGCTGTTGCCACTGAAACTCAAACCAGGCATGGTTGTGTGTGACAACGGGCTTAACCTGGTGGCGGCTCTGCAACTCGGCAGGCTCACACATGTGCCATTATACACCAATACTATTTCCCAAAGTAACAACAACCCATATAAACACTGCATATAAAACCTGCCTGGCCCACGTGTTCAATCTTGTGGTTCAGCGGTTCCTCAAGACCTACCCCAATTTGTCTGATTTGCTCATCAAGGTGCGACGCATCTGGGCGCATTTCCGCAAGTCAACCACAGATGCTGTCACTCTCAGGGCAGTGCAACGGCGCTTACAACTGACAGCTCACCGACTGTTGTGCGACGTGCCCACACAATGGAATTCCACATTACACATGTTAGCCAGGGTTTACAAGCAGCGCAGAGCGATTGTAGACTGCCAGATGACAACTTCCACGAGAACTGGTAGTCAGGTTAGTCAGCTTCCTCAAGTCTACAATTAGGAGTGGACGTGGATGTCTGATATCTGTCAGGTGTTAAGCCACTTTAAGGAATCAACACAGATGGTCAGCGGCGATGCCGCCATTATCAGCGTCACCATCACGCTGCTTTGTCTGCTGGAAAACTCACTGCTCAGCATAAAGTCAGAGGCTTTGCGCTTGTCACAGGAGATGGGGGAAGAAGATACGTTGCTTGATAGCCAGACCACCCTCAGGTCTGTTTCTCAGCGCATATTGGAGGAGGAGGAGGAGGATGAGGAGGAAGAAGAGGAAGAGAAGGAGACTGTTGGCGAGACGGAAGAGGGTACCTATGCTCATTCCTTCTTATCTGTTGAGTGTGTTTGGGCTTAAGAGGAGGAGTTGGAGGAGGAGGAAATGGAGAGTCAGCCTACTGAGAAAAGGGAATTCTTGCGTATTGGGACTCTTGCGCACATGGCTGACTTCATGTTAGGCTGCCTTTCCCGTGACCCTCCCATTTTTGACAACACCGATTACTGGGTGTTCACCCTCCTGGACCCCCGGTACAAGCAGAACTTTTCCACTCTCATTCCTGTAGAGGAGAGGAGTATGAGAGTGAATCAATATCAACAGGCCCTGGTGCACAAGCTGAAACTATCCTTCCCATCTGACACCGCTAGCGGCAGAGGACGTAGTTCTGTGGGCCAACGAGGGGGGGAGAGGAGGCGAGAAGGCAGCTTGTCAAGCACTGGCAGGGGAACACTCTCCAAGGCCTTTGCCAGTTTTATGGCACCCCAGCAAGACTATGTCACCTCTCCCCCAGTAGGGGGGAGCTGTTCAGAAAGGTGGTGAGGGAGTACCTAGCTGACCATACCAACGACCTGCGTGTTCACTCTGCTCCATACAACTACTGGGTTGCAAAGCTGGACACGTTGCCCGAACTGGCGCTGTACGCCTTGGAGGTGCTGGCCTGCCCTGCCGCTAGCATGTTGTCAGAGCGGGTCTTCAGTGCAGCTGGTGGCATCATCATTGATAAGCGTACACACCTGTCAACTGACAGCGCTGACAGGCTGACGATTACTGAAATGAATAAAGCCTGGATTTCACCGGAATGCAAATCTCCACCGGGGGAAAGCAGCTCAACATGAAGATTCTTTATGTATCCTCTCCTCTCCTCCTCCTCCTCCTCCTCTTCGCACACAAACGCTGAGCCAACAGGCAATGCTTCTGAGGGCCAACTGGTGCTCTTTACAAACAATGTTTACGGAGGACCACCTACAGGCCCTCTCTCCAATCAATTTTTTAGGAGCGTCAACTACAGACACTCAAAAACAATTTTACAGGAGGGTCAACTACAGACACTCCAAAACAATTTTACAGCAGGGTCAATTACAGACACTCCAAAACAATTTTTTAGGAGGGTCAATTTCAGACACTCCAAAACAAATTTTTGGGAGGCTCACCTACAGCCATTTGACTGCAATCTCAGTCTGACCAAGGCATTGGTGGTGTCACCGCCATGCTGTATCAGTGTAAAATTTTATGTGCTTCACCTGCTACCTGAGTGTAACTTGGTCACTCTGGGTTCACCGCCATGCTGTATCAGTGTAAAATTTTATGTGCTTCACCTGCTACCTGAGTGTAACTTGGTCACTCTGGGTTCACCGCCATGCTGTATCAGTGTAAAATTTTATGTGCTTCACCTGCTACCTGAGTGTAACTTTGTCACTCTGGGATCACCGCCATGCTGTATCAGTGTAAAATTTTATGTGCTTCACCTGCTACCTCAACTAACTTGGTCACTTGTTGGTGTCAACACTAGAGTGCGGCTACTATACCGCACACAACAGAATTGTTCACTGCAGTATATATAACTGAGAGAAAAAAAGAAATTTTTAGACTTAGGCTAATTTAACGCAAACCACTCCATTTTACACTGGACTGTAGTACATATAACTGAGAAAATACGTAGTCTTTAAATGGCGGCTATTTTACCGCAAACCACTACATTTTTCACTGGACTGTAGTACATATAACTGAGAAAATACGTAGTCTTTGAATGGTGGCTATTTTACCGCAAACCACTACATTTTTCACTGGACTGTAGTACATATAACTGAGAAAATACGTATTTTATAGACTGACGCTGCTGTACAGCACACTACAGAATTGCTCACTGGACTATAGTATATATAAATGAGAAAAAAACGTAGTCTTTAAATGGCGGCTATTTTACCGCAAACCACTACATTTTTCACTAGACTGTAGTACATATAACTGAGAAAAAAACGTAGTCTTTGAATGGCGGCTATTGTACCGCAAACCACTCCATTTTTCACTGGACTGTAGTACATATAACTGAGAAAATATGTATTTTATAGACTGACGCTGCTGTACAGCACACTACAGAATTGTTCACTGGACTGTAGTATATATAAATGTGAAAAAAATGTAGTCTTTAAATGGCGGCTATTTTACCGCAAACCACTCCATTTTTCACTAAACTGTAGTACATATAACTGAGAAAATACGTATTTTATAGACTGACGCTGCTGTACAGCACACTACAGAATTGTTCACTGGACTGTAGTATATATAAATGAGAAAAAAACATAGTCTTTAAATGGCGGCTATTTTACCGCAAACCCCTCATTTTTCACTGGACTGTAGTACGTATAACTGAGAAAATACGTATTTTATAGACTGATGCTGCTGTACAGCACACTACAGAATTGTTCACTGGACTGTAGTATATATAAATGAGAAAAAAACATAGTCTTTAAATGGCGGCTATTTTACCACAAACCCCTCATTTTTCACTGGACTGTAGTACGTATACCTGAGAAAATACGTATTTTATAGACTGACGCTGCTGTACAGCACACTACAGAATTGTTCACTGGACTGTAGTATATATAAATGAGAAAAAAACATAGTCTTTAAATGGCGGCTATTTTACCGCAAACCACTCCATTTTTCACTGGACTGTAGTACATATAACTTAGAAAATACATATTTTATAGACTGACGCTGTTGTACAGCACACTACAGAATTGTTCACTGGACTGTAGTATATATAAATGAGAAAAAAACGTAGTCTTTAAATGGCGGCTATTTTACCGCAAACCACTACATTTTTCACTGGACTGTAGTACATATAACTGAGAAAATACGTATTTTATAGACTGACGCTGCTGTACAGCACACTACAGAATTGTTCACTGGACTGTAGTATATATAAATGAGAACAAAGCGTAGTCTTTAAATGGCGGTTATTTTACCGCAAACCACTACATTTTTCACTGGACTGTAGTACATATAACTGAGAAAAAATGTAGTCTTTAAATGGCGGCTATTTTACAGCAAACCCCTCATTTTTCACTGGACTGTAGTACGTATAACTGAGAAAATACGTATTTTATAGACTGACGCTGCTGTACAGCACACTACAGAATTGTTCACTGGACTGTAGTATATATAAATGAGAAAAAAAAACATAGTCTTTAAATGGCGGCTATTTTACCGCAAACCACTACATTTTTCACTGGACTGTAGTACATATAACTTAGAAAAAATGTAGTCTTTAAATGGCGGCTATTTTACCACAAACCACTCCATTTTTCACTGGACTGTAATACATATAACTGAGAAAACACGTATTTTATAGACTGACGCTGCTGTACAGCACACTACAGAATTGTTCACTGGACTGTAGTATATGTAAATGAGAAAATACGTAGTCTTTAAATGGCAGCTATTGTACCGCAAACCACTCCATTTTTCACTGGACTGTAGTACATATAACTGAGAAAAAAACGTAGTCTTTGAATGGCGGCTATTTAACCGCAAACCACTCCATTTTTCACTGGACTGTAGTACATATAACTGAGAAAATACGTTTTTTATAGACTGACGCTGTTGTACAGCACACTACAGAATTGTTCACTGGACTGTAGTATATATAAATGAGAAAAAAACGTAGTCTTTGAATGGCGGCTATTTTACCGCAAACCACTACATTTTTCACTGGACTGTAGTACATATAACTGAGACAAAATACGTATTTTATAGATTAACGCTACTGTACAGCACACTACATAATTGTTCACTGGACTGTAGTGTATAGAAATGAGAGAAAAACATATTCCCTAGACTGACGCTACTGTACAGTACACTACATAATTGTTCACTGGACTGTAGTGTATAGAAATGAGAGAAAAACATATTCCCTAGACTGACGCTACTGTACAGTACACTACATAATTGTTCACTGGACTGTAGTGTATAGAAATTAGAGAAAAAAACGTATTCCCTAGACTGCACTACAGATCTCAGCAAGCCAAGGTACAGCAGCAGCAAATATGAGGCAATTTCTTTTGGGTCTATGTGGACCACGTGCTGTCCCTTCTGCCACCAGTCACTGTGTACAGTGTGCAGCCAAGATGGCAGTAGCTGCACTACAAGTCCCAGCCAGCAGCCAGGAGGAGACCAAAAAAAAAAGGTGCTTGTAGCCCTTAGAAGGGCTGTTGGGTTCTTTGTGGGTGATTCCTGCCTAACCAACATCTAAATTCAGGCCCTAACACTCTCCCTGACAGACAGCAACTCTATCCCTAATCTCATGAAGACGGCGTATGACGCGAGCAGCGCGGGACCAGATTCTTATATTCCCAGGACATTTGATCTGGCCAGCCAATCCCTGCTATCGACTTGTAGGGGCCCCACATGATGCTAGAAGGTACCAAAGACTCTCCTGCATGTTGATTGGCTGAAAAAAGGCACCTAACATGCAGGAAGAGGAAGTTGCCATTTCCTCGAGGATCGCGATATGCTCGTCCGAGTATCGAGCATATGCGAATACCCTAATACTCGAACGAGCACCATATATATACAGTATATATCAGAAAAAAATGGCATTTTCTGTGCATTAATGCCTACTTACGAGAAAATGTTATCTCCCCGTAGATAGGGTGGCTGATTGAGAAAAGAGTTTAATTTGATTGCCATTTATTGAGTCAGGAAGGACTTTTTCTCCTACTTTGAGGACAAATTGATAACTACCTCCTGTGGATTTATTCTTAGTTTCCTTTGGATTAACATAGTGAGAGGCTGAATTTCATGAACCTATATTCTTTTCAATCTTACTATATGAGAACTGTAAGTTTAAAAGTTTTTTTAAAGTGCCATCCCAGTAAAATATGTATCTGGAGTGAAACTAATTAATATAGATAACATGGTTAATTTCCCATCCACATTTCAAAACTGGAAACAGTGGAATAAAAATGTGAAAAGTCACTAAATTTTGAACAACTACCCTCAAATAAAGCTTTGCAACTTTATGAGGTCAGAATTCTGGAGTGCTCAAGTTAATAAACTCTACCTGTATATTCAATCGATAGTAGTGAGTTTGTTGCTTCTCATTAAAGAGTGAATTTGTTTCAGATCCGATTTGATGAATTGATTAGGGTACACATCTCTTCTACCTAAATCAAATATGCTCCAATTGACTGGAAAGTTGGTATATAACACTCTCTGGTCTCCTATTTTTTGGAAAGACTCTAGGATGAGAAAGGAGAGGATAGAAGAAAAAGAACATGCTATTCTGGGTTCCTCTGCAATATACTGTATATGTTTTAGCTGGGGGTACTTTTTCTCATTATGGAGAATGCCTAGTATACATAGTACATTGTAGGCCAGGCAATGCTCTTCTCCAATTCCAGGAAATATACTGAAATTAGCTTTCCTAGGCCTATCTGAAGCCATAGGATGTAAGATGTGCTAAGTTCTCTCTCTCTCTCACCCCTTCCCCAATTTTCAGCATCAAATGACAATAAATAACACATACCATCACAAACTTACAGTGATTGTTTATTTGTAATGCCCTGTTTTCCTGCACTCCATCATGGTCATGTGCCTTTTCCATTGGGTTAGTTATTTATCCCTGATAACACCAAGTCTACATCTGAGGCGTGGTGAGGTTTGCAAGGCTCTGCCCTATAGACACAACATCATCAGTGACCTTGCCTCTCAGGGTGATGTTCTGCTTATTTTCCTGGACCCCACCCCTTGCATTAATACTTTGTTGCGCCACCTTTTGCGGCGATTACAGCTTCAAGTCGCTTGGGGTATGTCTCTATCAGTTTTGCGCATCTAAAGTCTGAAATTCTTGCCCATTCTTCCTTGCAAAACAGCTTGAGCTCTTTGAGGTTGGATGGAGAGCGTTTGTGAACAGCAGTTTTCAGCTCTTTCCACATATTCTCAATTGGATTCAGGTCTGGACTTTGACTTGGCCATTCTAAGACCTGGATACGTTTATTTTTGAACCATTCCATTGTAGATCTTCCCATCAATTTTAACCATCTTCCCTGTCCCTGCTGATGAAAAGCAGGCCCAAACCATGATGCTGCCACCACCATGTTTGACAGTGGGGATGGTGTGTTCAGGGTGATGAGCTGTGTTGCTTTTACGCCAAACATATCGTTTTGCATTGTTTCCAAAAAGTTCAATTTTGGTTTCATCTGACCAGAGCACCTTCTTCCACGTTTGGTGTGTCTCCCAGGTGGCTTGTGGCAAACTGTAAACAAGACTTTTTATGGATATCTTTGAGAAATGGCTTTTTTCTTGCCACTCTTGTATAAAGGCCAGATTTGTCAAGTGTTCGACTGATTGTTGTCCTATGGACAGACTCTCCCACCTCAGCTGTGGATCTCTGCAGTTCATCCAGAGTGATCATCGGCCTCTTGGCTGTATCTCTGATCAGTCTTCTCCTTGTTTGAGATGAAAGTTTAGAGGGACGCCCGGGTCTTGGTAGATTTGCAGTGGTCTGATACTCCTTCCATTTCAATATGATCGCTTGCACAGTGCTCCTTGGGATGTTTAAAGCTTGGGAAATCTTTTGGTATCCAAATCCGGCTTTAAACTTCTCCACAACAGAATCACGGACCTGCCTGGTGTGTTCCTTGGTCTTCATGATGCTCTCTGTGCTTTAAACAGAACCCTGAGACTATCACAGAGCAGGTGCATTTATACGGAGACTTGATTACACACCGGTGGATTCTATTTATCTTCATCAGTCATTTAGGATAACATTGGATCATTCAGGGATCCTCAATGAACTTCTGGAGTGAGTTTTCTGAACTGAAAGTAAATGGGCCGAATAATTTTGCACGCCCAACTTTTCAGTTTTATTATTACAAAAAAAGTTTAAATGATCCAATAAATTTTGTTCCACTTCACAATTGTGACCCACTTGTTGTTGATTCTTCACCAAAAATTTTAAATGTTATATCTTTTTGTTTGAAGCCTGAAATGTGGCAAAAGGTTGAAAAGTTCCAGGGGGCCGAGTACTTTCGCAAGACACTGTATGTCAGGACAGGGTTTTTCCAGCAGGACTGCAAGCAGGCTTGGATCAAGGGCTGCAGTCATAAATTTTAGGGCTCCGTACAGGCAACCCTCCCCCCCCCCCCACACACACACACCATTTGTGATACTTAATTAAAAAAACAACAAAAAAACAGTAATACTATAAGGCTGTGCACTGCCAATCCTGCTGGGATATGTGATGTTCCAGCTCGGAGGAAAGGAGAAAACCTGATGCTACAGACACTCCCTATGTGTTTTGCACTGGGAGGTAAATACAGAGGGGGATATTTCTCAAGACCAGCGTATTGTATGCTTTGATTCCCCCTGTGCTGCTATAAGATGGACACAATTTATGTAGAGGCACATGTCCTATATATTTGGCTTATCTTCCGGCCATGCCATAGGATGAACTTTAATATTTAAGTCTTTTTTCACGCCAGAAAACTAAAATGAAGAAAAATAAATGTGGTGGGATTACAGAACAGCCTGCTCCTCACCCTTGGAAGGCCCCCTTTTCTCGACACTTCTGAAGAGTAGCATGGAGGGGGAAATGTGAAACCTATATACCCCATAAACATGGAATAAATAGGTCAGTAAATGTCCCCCAGGGTGCCAGTCACAGATCACAATTATGTTGGAGGAGTAAAAAAAACAACAAAAAAAAACACTCAGAACTTCATCATCTGATATAATACAGTAATATTGACTGCTGGTGTAACTGGAAAACTTCTTTAATAAATGAATAGATATCTAGAATCACTCTACATAAGTCGTTTACATAAATATTCATATAAATAAGGACCCCTCACAGAATATCTGATCCCCTAAGAAGATAAAATGTTGCCTTCCTGGTGGTTTATAAGTATGAAGGTGAGACTGTAATATTGTTGGTGGTCTAAGTGGAGTAACAAAGGATAAAGTAAGTAATGTTTGTGGTCTATAATAATGAGTTGTTTAGGGAGTTAAATGGATCAATGCAATATTCCTGGTCGGCTGAAGTAGTTAAGAGTTTAATGGTAGCATCCCTGGGGTCTAGGGTAATGGAAGGTTTAACACCAACATCTTTAGTGAAGTGGTTAATGTCAGCTTTGCAGGTGGTTTAGTGTCGTGATAAGGTAAATGCCCATTGGCCATTTGTTCTAGTATATTCGGGGGATTAAAGTTGTCAAAGACCAAGACAGGAAGTTGGTTTTTCAAAATGAGAGTTGGTAAATCTGAGGACAGGAAGTGTGGCAGTCAAGCAGCAAAGTGATCCAGAAATTGGGTGGGTGAGCCAGGGGGTTGGTACATAACTGCTACTCTCATGGTGAGGATGGAAGTGTTTGAGGGTGTGGACTTTAAAAGATGGGAATGAGAGCGGTGGTGTTGGGGGAATAAAAAAGAAAATGCATTGTGGAAAAAGAAGTATGCCAAATCCACCACTGTGTCTGTTCTCAGGTCTGGGGGTTTGAGAAAGAATGTAAGCCAACCTTAAGATAAAACAGCATGGGAAGCAGGGTGAGAATCAAGGTTTCAGTGAGAGCCCTCGGGTTAAGAGAATTAGTACGAGAGAAGACATCAATGTTTGTTGCACACTGACCATAGGTTCCAGAGTACACAGTTAAAAGAAGGAAGAGAGGACACACTATGAATGTTTCTGAGATTAACACAATTTTTGTGTTAGATGGGAAAGGAGTTGAAATGAGAAAAGAGTGGACCAAGGTTAGGTGAGATAACCACTGGAGTTAGAAGCAAAAGTGTAAAGAAAAAGAGCAAATGGTTCTGTGATTTGTAAGACTGCCTATAGTGCTGTACCATGGAATATGACAGGCTGAGATAATTCAGGAAGGTTAATAAAGCTGTACACGGGAGAGGGAATGAGAAAGGGGCTGGTGTGATTGCTAGAACAAGGAGAAAGAAGTGCTTACTGTACACAAAGCACTGTTCTTACAGCTTAATAGAAAGTTTTTGAGCCTGTCTCCTGTCTGAGAGAATGCCTGCTATGCACCTACAAACCAGTCATGTAATGCATACTGAGGACTCCTCTTACAGTTGCTCACCCACACCTTTGCACTTTTATTGTCAGCGTATGTAAAAGTACGCAACACGTAAGCATTAGCGTACAAAAGTGCGTACGAATCCTTAAAGTACAAATGACAAGCGAATGCGTCATATGCACGAGGCTAGGCCGTGGCCTACAGTCTTTAGAGGAAGATTATATGAAAGATAGAAAAATAAGGTGCTCACTGCTGTTAGCTTTCAATAAGTTAATAATTTACTAAAAACACAGTACAATAAGTGCATTAATAAGACACATTGCAGTACCAGAAAAAGAATACACACAATGTGCTGTACCATTAAAAACAGTGTAGCTAAAATACAGCAAAGACATAAGTATTAGAGATGAGCGAACATAGCATACGAGCATATCGCGATCCTCGAGGAAATGGCAATTTCCTCTTTCTGCATGTTAGGCGCCTTTTTTCAGCCAATCAACATGCAGGAGAATCTACCTCCTAGCATCACGTGGGGACCCTACAAGTCTATAGCAGGGATTGGCTGGCCAGATCAGATGACCTGGGAATATAAGAATCTGGTCCCGCGCTGCTCGCGTCATACGCCGTCTTCATGAGATTAGGGATAGAGCTGCTGTCTGTCAGGGAGAGTGTTAGCGCCTGAATTCAGATGTTGGTTAGGCAGGAATCACCCACAAAGAACCAAACAGCCCTTCTAAGGGCTACGAGCACCTTTTTGTTTTGGTCTCCTCCAGGCTGCTGGCTGGGACTTGTAGTGCAGCTACCGCCATCTTGGCTGCACACTGTACACAGTGACTGGTGGCAGAAGGGACAGCACGTGGTCCACACAGACCCAAAAGAAATTGCCCAAAGTACTCATTTGTGCTGCTGCTGTACCTTGGCTTGGTGAGATCTGTAGTGCAGTCTAGGGAATACGTTTTTCTGTCATTTCTATACACTACTGTCCAGTGAACAATTATGTAGTGTGCTGTACAGTAGCGTCAGTCTAGGGAATACGCTTTTCTGTCATTTCTATACAATACAGTCCAGTGAACAATTATGTAGTGTGCTGTACAGTATCGTCAGTCTATAAAATACGTATTTTCTTTCAGTTATATGTACTACAGTCCAGTGAAAAATGTAGTGGTTTGCGGTAAAATAGCCGCCATTTAAAGACTACGTTTTTTTCTCATTTATATATACAACAGTCGAGTGAACAATTCTGTAGTGTGCTGTACAGCAGCGTCAGTCTATAAAATGCGCTTTTTCTCAGTTATTTGCTCTGACATTGAGCTTGCTGTGTAAGTGGGCTGTGTATAAGTGGAGTTTAAAGAACCGGAGTGCTGGTACTGAGTGTGATTTGGTTGGAGTGACTGCAAATAACTGTCTATAGTTTATTGGAAAAGTCCTTGTCTGTTTAGTGCTTGCATTTGGTTCTAACATTTAAACCCTTTTTTTTTCTCTGCTGTGTACCTGGTGAAGGGGAGTGGTTTCTGATCCCAGGTGCTATAAATTACATAGCTAACTCTTCTAGAGCTTGCTCTGACATTGAGCTTGCTGTGTAAGTGGGCTGTGTAAGTGGGCTGTGTAAGTGGGCTGTGTAAGTGGGCTGTGTAAGTGGGCTGTGTATAAGTGGAGTTTAAGACAAGGAGGAAAAGTAAGGTTGGAGGGATTTTCCTTGTTTGTTGGTAACTTGATCTGAGCTGGTCCTTTAACTACTGGTCCTTTAACTACAGCAAAACTGCATCTTATCACATATTTACTGTTTTTCTGTACTGTACTGTAATCCCCATCTAGCAGGTGCTCCATGGACAATGCTACTAAGTGTGTGTCCTGTGCAATGTATGCATGCCTTGAAGAGCCATTCGAGGGTAAAAACATTTGCACTAGATGCAATCACGTTGCATATTTGGAAGCCCAGATCTTGGATCTAAATAAGCAGCTTGGCATACTTAGGGGCATTGAACACCTGGAGAGAGGCTTAGACCTCACAGTGCAGGCACTGGCTGGGGTCAGTGAAGAGGAGGAGGATGGAGATGGGCAAGAGGAAGACTATCAAGTCAGCAGCTGGGTAAATGTAGTAAGAAGGGGTAGAGGGAAAAGTGCCAGGGAGGCTAGTCCTGAGCTGGAACGCCCTAGTAAATATGCCTGTTTGGCTGATATTAGGGATGAAAGCCCAGGACCAGCGACACTGCAGCAGGCCGTTTCTCCTAGAAACCAGGAGGATGACCGCTGCAGGAAGGATGGGAAAAGGAGAGCAGCAAAGGCCAGACAGATACTGGTGGTAGGGGACTCTATTATTAGGAGGACAGACAGGGTCATCTGTCGCCGAGACCGTGAATGCCTAACAGTGTGTTGTCTCCCGGGTGCTCGGGTTCGGCATATTGCGGACCGGATTGACAGATTGCTGGGTGGGGCTGGGGAAGACCTGGCGGTCATGGTACACGTTGTAACCAATGACAAAGTCAGGGGGAGATGGAAGGTCCTTAAAAATGATTTTAGGGAACTAGGTGAGAAGCTAGTCCAGGACCTCCAAGGTAGTGTTTTCAGAAATACTACCAGTGCCACGAGCGTCACTAGAGAGACAACGGGAGATTAGGGAGTTAAATAAGTGGCTCAGAGGCTGGTGCAGGAAGGAAGGGTTTGGGTTCATGGAGAACTGGGCCGACTTCTCTGTCGGCTACAGACTCTACAGTAGGGACGGGCTGCACCTTAATGGGGAGGGTGCAACTGCCCTGGGGGAAAAAATGGTTAGACGGCTGGAGGAGCTTTTAAACTAGGATCTGGGGGGAGGGTGGGTGCCCATACTAATAAGGGGGTAGATAGTGTAGATAGAGAGTGGGTCATAGGAAGGAAAAGTGGGGGGTTAGTGGGGGCTGGGGTTAGTAAGGAATGTAGGGAGAAGACTGTGCAAAACAACAACCAAAGTAACCCAAGAACCCCGGATATTCATTTCATAAGTAATAGTAAATTGACAAACGGGGTAAAAAATATACATAGACCTCCTAATTGTATGTACACTAATGCCAGAAGCCTAACTAATAAAATTGGCGAACTGGAATTAGTGATGTGTGAGGAGGACTATGACATAGTGGGAATAACTGAGACATGGCTGGATGATACCTATGACTGGGCAGTTAATGTACAGGGTTACAATCTTTTTAGAAAGGATCGTCAAAACCGGCGAGGGGGAGGGGTCTGCCTTTATGTAAAGTCCTGTCTAAAGCCCACAATCCGGGAAGATATAAGTGAGGGACATGAAGATGTGGAGTCACTGTGGGTAGAAATAAATGGAGCCAAAAACAATAATAAAATACTAATAGTAGTTTATTATAAACCACCTAATATATCAGAGGCCACAGAAAATCGACTTCTAAATGAAATAGACGAAGCGGCAAATCAGAATGAGGTTGTTATTATGGGGGACTTCAACTACCCAGATATAGACTGTGAAACTGAAACCTTTATATCTCATAAAGGAAACAGGTTCTTGGCAATAACCAAAGACAATTACCTTTTCCAACTGGTTCAGGACCCGACTAGAGGGACGGCCATACTGGACTTAGTATTAACCAATAGACCTGACAGAACAACAGATGTGCAGGTTGGGGGACACCTGGGTAACAGTGACCAATAATAACCTTTAAATTGTCATTAAAAAAAGCATTTCTTCAGGGAGGAACAAAAATACCAGACTTCAAAAAAGCAAAATTTAGCCATCTAAGAGAGGCCATAGGTCTAACTAACTGGGACAAAATCCTCGAAAATAAAAATACAGCCACAAAATGGGATATTTTTAAAAGCATCCTAATATCTAATTGTGAGAGGTACATACCGTATAGGAATAAAATGATAAGAAACAAGAAAAAACCAATGTGGATAAATAGAACTGTAAAAAAAGCAATAAATGACAAAAAGAAAGCATTTAAATCACTAAAACAGGAGGGGAGCGAGGAAGCATTGAAAAACTATAAGGAAAAAAATAGAATTTGTAAAAGACAAATAAAAGCAGCTAAACTAGAGACTGAAAGACTAATTGCTAAAGAGAGTAAAACTAACCCTAAAATGTTCTTCAATTATATAAATACTAAAAAGTATAAATCTGAAGGTGTCGGCCCCTTACAGAGTAATGAGGGGGGAGTAGCAGAGAGCGATGAGGAGAAAGCAAAACTCTTAAATATTTTTTTTCTCCACTGTATTCACTGAGGAAAATAAACTGTCAGATGAAATGCAGAATATAAAAGTGAATTCCCCTTTAAAAGTGTCCTGTCTGACCCAGGAAGAAGTACTGGGGCGTCTTAAAAAGATTAAAATAGACAAATCGCCAGGACCGGATGGCATACACCCACGTATCCTAAGAGAATTAAGTAATGTCATTGCCAGACCCTTATACTTGATATTTAAGGACTCTATACTGACAGGGAGTGTTCCACAGGATTGGCGCATAGCAAATGTGGTGCCAATATTCAAAAAGGGTCCAAAAACAGATGCTATCTTGGAGTACCTCAATGAAAATAAGCAAATAACTCCATATCAGCATGGCTTCATGAGGGGATCGGTCGTGTCAAACCAATTTAATCAGTTTCTATGAGGAGGTAAGTTCTAGACTTGACCGCGGGGAATCAATGGATGTCGTATATCTGGACTTCTCCAAAGCATTTGACACTGTACCACATAAAAGGTTAGTATATAAAATGAGAATGCTTGGCCTTGGAGAAAATGTCTGTATGTGGGTAAGTAAATGGCTCAGTGATAGAAAACAGAGGGTGGTTATTAATGGTGGATGACGGAATAAGTGGAGCACTCTCTATTTGGTAGTTAGGGAAATATTGCAATGGAAATAGTGGCTAATTAGAAATATATTTATTAGTCTCTAAGCATAAATAAAAATAGATAAAAAGTTTATGCATAAATAGGAAAAAAAAAGGGATAAAAATAAAGTGAATAAAAAATATATGAAAAAAATATATATATATGTATAAATATATATACAAAACAAAAAAACAAGAGTCAAAATTGAGGAAATAGTGATAAAAAATAAAAAATATAGAATAGTTCCATATGTTGTAGTCTCTTTTCTACCAGTTTGGTTAGTTCAGAGAAGTAATCCAGAGAGGGTTAATTCAAAGGAATGGTATAAAATGAATTGATTGTGCCCAAATGCCTTACAGATAGAGTTCATTCAAGGAAATGGTTTAGATGAGGTTGATTGTACCCAAATGACACACTATAAGATATTTATACCAAATTGGTGCAAATCTGCTGAACTAAATTTCATTAATATTTCCAACTACAAAGAACGTTCTGAAGAAAATTTGAAAAACAAGATTGACTTCATTTTTTCGGCCGGAGTAACATCTATCTCCATCACTTATTTCTCCACAAGAGTTTCCCGGCACTTCTTTGAATTTTGGCGCGCAACTACCACGTGGGACGCCACGTGTAACACACACCAACCTGATACAGACTCGCGCGGCATCTCACAGCCAGGAACACACGCGCACTGGGTAATTCAGTGCATCGGGCAGAGCTGGGACGCACCCATAGGTCCGGAGGAACGACCACTACTGCCTCACGTCTGGATGGGTAACGTACATATTGCCCTTTTGTGTTTACCTAAATGAGGAACTGTTAATGCTACTACATATTAAAAAGCTACCAGTGCATTGGAAGTTGAGGCCACTTTCAATCATCTATTTTTACAATTGAATGAACATCGACACATTGTGTCACTATCAACTGTGGATATTCCAAAATTACCAGTTGTGGATTACACACTGACACAAGGCTCATCTGCAAATATCTTATAGTGTGTCATTTGGGTACAATCAACCTCATCTAAACCATTTCCTTGAATGAACTCTATCTGTAAGGCATTTGGGCACAATCAATTCATTTTATACCATTCCTTTGAATTAACCCTCTCTGGATTACTTCTCTGAACTAACCAAACTGGTAGAAAAGAGACTACAACATATGGAACTATTCTATATTTTTTATTTTTTATCACTATTTCCTCAATTTTGACTCTTGTTTTTTTATATGTGTGTTTTGTATATATATTTATACATATATATATATACACTCACCGGCCACTTTATTAGGTACACCTGTCCAACTGCTCGTTAACACTTAATTTCTAATCAGCCAATCACATGGCGGCAACTCAGTGCATTTAGGCATGTAGACATGGTCAAGACAATCTCCTGCAGTTCAAACCGAGCATCAGTATGGGGAAGAAAGGTGATTTGAGTGCCTTTGAACGTGGCATGGTTGTTGGTGCCAGAAGGGCTGGTCTGAGTATTTCAGAAACTGCTGATCTACTGGGATTTTCACGCACAACCATCTCTAGGGTTTACAGAGAATGGTCCGAAAAAGAAAAGACATCCAGTGAGCGGCAGTTCTGTGGGCGGAAATGCCTTGTTGATGCCAGAGGTCAGAGGAGAATGGGCAGACTGGTTCGAGCTGATAGAAAGGCAACAGTGACTCAAATTGCCACCCGTTACAACCAAGGTAGGCAGAAGAGCATCTCTGAACGCACAGTACGTCGAACTTTGAGGCAGATGGGCTACAGCAGCAGAAGACCACACCGGGTGCCACTCCTTTCAGCTAAGAACAGGAAACTGAGGCTACAATTTGCACAAGCTCATCGAAATTGGACAGTAGAAGATTGGAAAAACGTTGCCTGGTCTGATGAGTCTCGATTTCTGTTGCGACATTCGGATGGTAGGGTCAGAATTTGGCGTCAACAACATGAAAGCATGGATCCATCCTGCCTTGTATCAACGGTTCAAGCTAGTGGTGGTGGTGTCATGGTGTGGGGAATATTTTCTTGGCACTCTTTGGGCCCCTTGGTACCAATTGAGCATCGTTGCAACGCCACAGCCTACCTGAGTATTGTTGCTGACCATGTCCATCCCTTTATGACCACAATGTACCCAACATCTGATGGCTACTTTCAGCAGGATAATGCGCCATGTCATAAAGCTGGAATCATCTCAGACTGGTTTCTTGAACATGACAATGAGTTCACTGTACTCAAATGGCCTCCACAGTCACCAGATCTCAATCCAATAGAGCATCTTTGGGATGTGGTGGAACGGGAGATTCGCATCATGGATGTGCAGCCGACAAATCTGCGGCAACTGTGTGATGCCATCATGTCAATATGGACCAAAATCTCTGAGGAATGCTTCCAGCACCTTGTTGAATCTATGCCACGAAGAATTGAGGCAGTTCTGAAGGCAAAAGGGGGTCCAACCCATTACTAGCATGGTGTACCTAATAAAGTGGCCGGTGAGTGTATATATATATATATTTTACATATATTTTTTATTCACTTTATTTTTATCCCTTTTTTTTCCTATTTATGCATAAACTTTTTATCTATTTTTATTTATGCTTAGAGACTAATAAATATATTTCTAATTAGCCACTATTTCCATTGCATTATTTCCCTAACTACCAAATAGAGAGTGCTCCACTTATTCCGTCATTATCTGTCTAAATTATACGATTATTGGGTTTTAGTCGCAAGTGTGAAGCACCTCGCATTCTATTTTCCATATTGGTGAGCCACTGTATACACCATTTCCTGGTTATTAATGGTACATACTCAGATTGGGTCACTGTAACTAGTGGGGTACCACAGGGGTCAGTATTGGGCCCTATTCTCTTCAATATATTTATTAATGATCTTGTAGAAGGCTTGCACAGTAAAATATCAATTTTTGCAGATGACACTAAACTGTGTAAAGTAATTAACACAGAAGAGGACAGTACACTGCTACAGATAGATCTGGATAGACTGGAGGCTTGGGCAGAGAAGTGGCAGATGAGGTTTAACACTGACAAATGTAAGGTTATGCATATGGGAAGGAATAATGCAAGTCACCAGTACATACTAAATGGTAAAACATTGGGTAACTCTGATATGGAAAAGGACCTAGGAATTTTAGTGAACAGCAAACTAAGCTGCAGAAACCAGTGTCAGACAGCTGCTGCCAAGGCCAATAAGATAATGGGTTGCATCAAAAGGGGCATAGATGCCCGTGATGAGAACATAGTCCTGCCACTTTACAAATCACTAGTCAGACCACACATGGAGTACTGTGTACAGTTCTGGGCTCCTGTGAACAAGGCAGACATAGCAGAGCTGGAGAGGGTTCAGAGGATTGCAACTAAAGTAATAACTGGAATGGGTGGACTACAGTACCCAGAAAGATTATCAAAATTAGGGTTATTCACTATAGAAAAAAGACGACTGAGGGGAGATCTAATAACTACGTATAAATATATCAGGGGTCAGTACAGAGATCTCTCCCATGATCTCTTTATCCCAAGGACAGTGACCATGACGAGGGGACATCCTCTGCGCCTGGAGGAAAGAAGGTTTGTTCACAAAAATAGAAGATGATTCTTTACGGTAAGAGCAGTGAGACTATGGAACTCTCTGCCTGAGGAGGTGGTGATGGTAAGTTCACTAAAAGAGTTCAAGAGGGGCCTGGATGTATTTCTGGAAGGTAATAATATTACAGGTTATAGTTACTAGATATGGGTTGTTGTTGATCCAGGGAGTAATTCTGATTGCCTGATTGGAGTCGGAAAGGAATTTTTTCCCCTAAAGTGAGGAAAATTGGCTTCTACCGCACAGGGGTTTTTTGCCTTCCTCTGGATCAACTTGTAGGAAAACAGGTCGAACTGGATGGACAGATGTCTTTTTTTTCGGCCTTATAAACTATGTTACTATGTTACTATATGTACTACAGTCCAGTGAAAAATGTAGTGGTTTGCTGTAAAATAGCCGCCATTTAAAGACTAAATTTTTTCTCATTTATATATACTACAGTCCAGTGAACAATTATGTAGTGTACAGTAGCGTCAGTCTAGGGAATACGTTTTTCTCTCATTTCTATACACTACAGTAGCGTCAGTCTAGGGAATACGTTTTTCTCTCATTTCTATACCCTACAGTCCAGTGAACAATTATGTAGTGTGCTGTACAGTAGCGTCATTCTAGGGAATACGTTTTTCTCTCACTTCTATACACTACAGTCCAGTGAACAATTATGTAGTGTGCTGTACAGTAGCGTCAGTCTAGGGAATACGTTTTTCTCTCACTTCTATACACTACAGTCCAGTGAACAATTATGTAGTGTGCTGTACAGTAGCGTCAGTCTAGGGAATACGTTTTTTTTATATATCCTACAGTGCAGTGAAAAATTGAGTGGTTTGCGGTGCAATAGCCGCCGTCTAAAGACTACGTTTTTTCCTCTCAGTCATATATACTACAGTGCAGTGAAAAAGTGAGTGGTTTGCGGTGCAATAGCCGCCGTCTAAAGACTAAGTTTTTCCTCTCAGTCATATATACTACAGTGCAGTGCGAAATTGTGTCGTGTGCTGCACACTAGCCGGAGTGTAGAAAATATACGTTTTTCCTCTGTTATATATTATACAGTGCAGTACGAAATTCTGTCGTGTGCTGCACACTAGCCGGAGTGTAGAAAATATACGTTTTTCCTCTCAGTTATATATCCTACAGTGCAGTGCAAAATTCTGTCGTGTGCTGCACACTATCCGGAGTGTGGAAAATATATGTTTTTCCTCTTAGTTATATATCCTACAGTGCAGTGCAAAATTCTGTCGTGTGCTGCACACTAGCCAGAGTGTAGAAAATATACGTTTTTCCTCTGAGTTATACATTATACAGTGCAGTGCAAAATTCTGTCGTGTGCTGCACACTAGCCGGAGTGTAGAAAATATAAGTTTTTCCTCTCAGTTATATATCCTACAGTGCAGTGCAAAATTCTGTCGTGTGCTGCACACTAGCCGGAGTGTAGAAAATATACGTTTTTCCTCTCAGTTATATATTATACAGTGCAGTGCAAAATTCTGCCCTGTGCTGCACACTAGCCGGAGTGTAGAAAATATACGTTTTTCCTCTCAGTTATATATCCTACAGTGCAGTGAAAAATTGAGTGGTTTGCGGTGCAATAGCCGCCGTCTAAAGACTACGTTTTTCCTCTGTCATATATATACTACAGTGCACTGAAAAATTCTGTTGTGTGCTACACACTAGCCGGAGTGTAAAAAATATACGTTTTTCCTCTCAGTTATATATTATACAGTGCAGTGCAAAATTCTGCCCTGTGCTGCACACTAGCCGGAGTGTAGAAAATATACGTTTTTCCTCTCAGTTATATATTATACATTGCAGTGCAAAATTCTGTTGTGTGCTGCACACTAGCCGGAATGTAGAAAATATACGTTTTTCCTCTCAGTTATATATTATACAGTGCAGTGCAAAATTCTGTCGTGTGCTGCACACTAGCCAGAGTGTAGAAAATATACGTTTTTCCTCTCAGTTATACATTATACAGTGCAGTGCAAAATTCTGTCGCGTGCTGCACACTAGCCGGAGTGTAGAAAATATACGTTTTTCCTCTCAGTTATATATTATACAGTGCAGTGCAAAATTCTGTCGTGTGCTGCACACTAGCTGGAGTGTAGAAAATATACATTTTTCCTCTCAGTTATATATTATACAGTGCAGTGAAACATTCTGTCGTGTGCTGCACACTAGCCGGAGTGGAGAATATATACGTTTTTCATCTCAGTTATACATTATACAGTGCAGTGCAAAATTCTGTTGTGTGCTGCACACTAGCCAAAGTGTAGAAAATATACGTTTTTTTCTCTCAGTTATATATCATACATTGCAGTGAAAAATTGAGTGGTTTGCGGTACAATAGCCGCCGTCTAAAGACTACGTTTTTTCTCTGTTATATATCATACAGTACAGTGAACATAAAAAATGTTGAACCCAAGGGCTAAGGGTCGAGGACGAGGGCGTAGGCGTTCAAGTAGTGTAGGGGGCAGAGGCCGTGGTCCTGGGCAGGGTGACGCAGTACATGTTGATGAGGGAGCAGTGGAACACCGCAGAGTTTCGCTCCCTAGCTTCATCTCGCAACTTACTGGTTCACGTGGTACACCACTATTGAATCCACAACAGTGCGAACAGGTGATGACGTGGATAGCGGACAATACGTCCAGTAATTTATCCACCACCCAGTCTTCCACGCAGTCTACCCACGCTAGCCAAGGGAGTAGACCTCTGTCTCCTCCAGCTCAACCTCCTGCCCCCCCCTCCACCACGGAAAGTATGGATTCAGATCTGGCATACTCACAGGAACTCTTTTCAGGACCCTACCCAGAGACACAAACCACTGCTCAACAGCAACCTTAGCAGTTGCTCTGTCCCGATGCCCAAAATCTAGAACTTTCACAGTCTGTGGGTGATGAGAGTGTGGACTTAGTGCAAGTAGTGCGTGAAGAGGTGTCGGATGATGATGATGAGACACGGTTGTCAGACAGTGACGTTGTTGTCAGGGCAGTACGTCCGAGGGGGGAGCAGAGTGAGGAATCGGAGGAAGAGCTGGTGGATGATGAGGTGACTGACCCGAGCTGGGTTGGTAATCCAACTCAAGACAGTGCTTCTGAGGGGGAGGCAAGTGCAGCACCAGAACAGGTTGGAAGAGGCAATGGGGTGGCCAGAGGGAGAAGAAGGGCCAGAGCAGGTAGATCAGCAACTGTTTCACGGAGTCAAGCTCCCGTGCCGAGGCCTAGATGTTCGCAAGTCTGGAGGTTTTTTAAAGAAAGTGAGGATGACCGACGGACTGTGGTGTGCAACCTGTGTCACACCAGGATCAGCAGGGGAGCCACCACTACCAGCCTAACCACTACCAGCAGGCGCAGGCATATGAGTGCTAAACACCCGACTCAGTGGAACCAAGGCCGTTCACCTCCTGCGGGTCACACCACTGCCCCTTCCCCTATGTCACATGCTGGCCCGGCGAGTCAACCCCCCGCCCAGGACCCCAGCATGAGCGCCTCCCGCCCTACAACCACCCCTTCACCTCCACGATCCTCCACAACCTCCACCAATGTGTCCCAGCGCAGCTTTCAGCTGTCTTTGCAGCAGACATTTGAGCGCAAGCGCAAATACAATTCCAGCCACCCACATGCACAAGCCCCTAAACGTCCACATCTCCAAATTGTTGAGCCTGGAGATGCTGCTCTATAGACTGGTAGAGAGTGAGGCTTTCCGCAACCTGATGGCGGTGGCTGTCCCTCGGTACTTGGTCCCCAGCCGCCACTATTTTTCCCGATGTGCCGTCCCAGCCCTACACCAGCACGTGTCAGAGAACATCATCCGTGCCCTGACCAACGCGGTTAGTGATAAGTTCCACCTAACCACGGACACGTGGACAAGTGCTGCCGGGTAGGGACACTATATCTCACTGTCGGCACATTGGGTTAACTTGGTGGAGGCTGGGACCGAGTCTGACCCTGGGGCCGCTCATGAACTGCCCACACCGAGTATTGCGGGGCCTACCTTGGTCACGGTTTCTCAGATGTACTATGCCTCTTCCTCCAACCCCTTCTTCTCCGAATTACCATCCGTGGGCACGGCGCCTTCAGTCGGTAGCTCTAGGCGCAGCAGCAGTGCTGTGGGTAAGCGCCAGCAGGCGGTGCTCAAACTGCTGAGCTTAGGTGACAAAAGGCACACCGCCCAAGAGCTGTTACAGGGCATCACGGCGCAGACTGATCTGTGGCTGGCACCGCTGAACCTCAAGCCAGGCATGGTTGTGTGTGACAACGGGCGTAACCTGGTGGTGGCTCTGCAACTCGGCAGACTGACACATGTGCCATGCCTGGCCCACGTGTTCAATCTCATAGTTCAGCGGTTCCTCAAGACATACCCCAATTTTCAGATTTGCTCACCAAGGTGCGCCGCATCCATGGCTGCCATCAGGAATTTCGGGGCTCCCTACAGGCAAATTTCGTGGCCCCCCACCCCCGTGCCCCCATCAGACCTCAGGTCAGCGTCTCGTGCCACCATCAGACCTCAGGTCGGCGTCTCGTGCCCCCATCAGACCTCAGGTCGGCGTCTCGTGCCCCCATCAGACCTCAGGTCGGCGTCTCGTGCCCCCATCAGACCTCAGGTCGGCGTCTCGTGCCCCCATCAGACCTCAGGTGCCCCCATCAGACCTCAGGTCAGCATCTTGTGACCCTTCAGACCTCAGATCAGGGTCTTCCCCCCCCCCCATTAGACCTCAGGTTGGCGTCTTGTGCCCCCATCAGATCTACATCCCCCAGGTTGCAATGCAGAAGTACAGAAGATGACCTTATTCAATAATGACCCAGAGCTGTTGATGAAAATACAAGCAAAATGACCCTTCAGACTGGGCTGGCTGGGGCAAGTTACTTACTGCACCGTGTTGCTGGGCTGCTGTCGCTGCACCTGCCACTAAGATGGCGCCGCCTCAGTCTTCATCTTTCCCTTGCGCTTCAGCTGTCTCCTCCTCTGATGGGAAGGAGGAGACAGCTGAAGGGCGGCAAGGAGGTAGGCAGCACCCGCTGAGCCACGGAGAAGACTGTGGCTGGGCACTGTTAAAGGGCAGTGGGGTGAGTGAGGACTCGGAGCCGGCATTAAAGCGGCTCAGTGGGACGGGACACGGGAGGGAGCAGCAAAAATAAAAAATGAATTAAAAAAAAAAGCCAGCGGCTGAGTGGGCCCCCCGAGGAGGAGCAGGGGCGTAGCTAAAGGCTCATGGGCCCTGGTGCAAGAGTTCAGCTTGTGCCCCCCCCCGGCTACATTCACACGACAGTTGTTTTTGCAGCCTCCGATCTGCATATTTTGCGGCTCAGATGCGGACCCATTCACTTCAATGAGCACTGTGTGCTGTCCGCATCTGTATGTCCATTCCTATTTTTGTCCGTTTTGCGGACAAGGATAGGCATTGTTACAGTGGATCTGCAAAAAAAAAAACGGATGCCATACGGAACATCATCCTTTTTTTGCGGATCCACAATTTGCAGACTGCAAAACACGACGTTCGTGTGAATGTAGCCTAATCCAGCGCCCCCATACCTCTTACATCCAGTATAATACAGCGCCTCATACCTCGTACATCCAGTGTCGTCTCCTCTAATATAGATCTTCTCTTTCCTCATCTTCTCCTTTCAGACCAGACGCCATTTTTCAGCCATTTCTCATCTCTGCAGTTTGACAGAAAAAATTTTTTCGTTTACTACTAAGTTACTAGTTTAACTAACCCCCAATAATGTGCCAGAAGTGCCCCCAAAATTTCACCCCAATAATGTGCCAGTAGTCCCCACCCATAGATGCCCCCCAAATTATGTGCCAGTAAGAAACGCCCCAATAATGCACCATAAGTTCCCCCCATTGATTCCCCCCCCCAAAATCATGTGCCAGTAAAGTGTCCCACCCCCATAGATGCCCCCCAAATTATTTCCAGTAAGAAATGCCCCCCAAATTATGTGCCAGTAAGAAATGCCCCAGTGCCCCCATGTGCCAGTAAGAAATGCCCCCCAGTGCCAGTAAGAATGCCCCCAAGTGCCAGTAAAAATGCCCCCATGTGCCATTAAGAAAATGCCCCCAGTGCTCCCGTGCCATTAAGAAATGCCCCCAAGTGCCCCCATGTGCCAGTAAAAATGCCCAGTGCCCCCATGTGCCAGTAAGAAATGCCCCAGTACCAGTAAAAATGCCCCCAGTGCCGCCATGTGCCAGTGAAAATGCCCCCAGTGCCCCCATGTGCCAGTAAAAATGCGCCCAGTGCCCCCATGTGCCAGTAAAAATGCCCCCAGTGCCCCCATGTCCCAGTAAAAATGCTCCCAGTGCCCCATGTGCCAGTAAAAATGCCCCCATGTGCCAGTCAAAATGCCCCAAGTGCCCCCATGTGCCCGTGAAAATGCCCCCAGTGCCCCCATGTTCCAGTAGAAATACCCCCAGTGCCCCATGTGCCAGTAAAAATGCCCCCAGTGCCCCCATGTGCAGTAAAATGCCCATGGCCAGTAAAAATGCCCCCAGTGCCCCATGTGCCAGTAAAAGTGCCCCCATGTGCCCGTAAAAATGCCCCATGTGCCCGTAAAAATGCCCCCAGTGCCCCCCATGTGCCCGAAAAATGCCCCCAGTGCCCCCATGTGCCAGTAAAAATGCCCCCAGTGCCCACATGTGCCAGTAAAAATGCCCCCAGTGCCCCCCATGTGCCCGTAAAAATGCCCCCAGTGCCCGTAAAAATGCCCCCAGTGCCCCCAATAAAGCTCCCGGTCCGCAATTTCAGCAATAAAAAAAAAAAAAAAAACCCTTATACTTACCTCCATCAGGCTGGCAGCGATGCGATGCAGGCCTCTTCCGGCCTGTGTCCCACTCTGTACGGCTCAGAGCCTGCAGCCTATCAGAGGAACGGGCAGGGAGACGCCTCTCCCTCCCCTGCCCCGCAGTACAGGCATCTGTATTGCCGTCCGTGACGGCGATACAGATGACTATGGAGATGAGCGCTTCCATTGTTGGAGATGAGCGCTTCCATCTCCTCTGCAGGGCTGCGCCACACCATGCCTAATTGGCAGTGCGGCCCTGCAAGTGGCAAGGGGCCCCCCTAGCTTAGGGGCCCGGTCGCAACTGTGACCGTTGCGACCCTTATAGCTATGCCACTGCGGAGCTCAGGGCCCCGGCACATGCCCGGGTTTGCGGGGTGCTGCGCCTGGGCCCCCCACAGCAGGTTCTGCTGTACCCCCCTGATGGCGGCCCTGGCCGCATCTGTGCGCATTTCCGCAAGTCAGCCACAGATGCTGCCACTCTCAGGGCAGCGCAGCGGCGCCTACAACTGCCAGCTCACCGACTGTTGTGCGACTTGCCCACGAGATGAAATTCGACATTAAACATGTTATCCAGAGTTTACCAGCAGCGCAGAGTGATTGTAGACTGCCAGATGTCAACTGGTAGTCAGGTCTGTCAGATTCCTCAAGTCTACAATGAGGAGTGGACGTGGATGTCTGATATCTGTCAGGTGTTGAGCAACTTTGAGGAGTCAACACAGATGGTCAGCGGCGATGCCGCCATTATCAGCCTCACCATCCCGCTGCTTTGCCTGTTGAAAAACTCACTGCTCAGCATGAAATCAGAAGCTTTGCGCTTATCACAGGAGATGGGGGAAGAAGATACGTCGCTTGATAGCCAGAGCACCCTCCGGTCTGTTTCTCAGCGCGTATTGGAGGAGGGGGATGAGGATGAGGAGGAGAATGTTGGCGAGACAGAAGAGGGTACCAATGCTCAGTCCTTAACTCTTGAGCGTGTGTGGGCTGAAGAGGAGGAGTTGGGGGAGGAGGAGGAGGAAATGGAGAGTCAGGCCAGTGAGGAGAGGGAATTCTTGCGTGTTGGGACTCTGGTGCACATGGCAGACTTAAAGTTAGGCTGCCTATCCCATGACCCTCGCCGTTAGTAGCATTTTTTCAAACACCGATTACTGGGTGTTCACTCTCCTGGACCCACGGTACAAGCAGAACCTTTCCACTCTCATCCCTGTAGAGGAAAGGAGTCTGAGAGTTAATCAATATCAACAGGCCCTGGTGCACAAGCTGAAACAATCCTTCCCATCTGACACCGCTAGCGGCAGAGGGCGTGTTTCTGTGGGCCAAGTAGCGGGGGGAGAGGAGGCGAGCAGGCAGCTTGTCCAGCACTGGCAGGGGAACGCTCTTCAAGGCCTTTGCCTGTTTTATGTCACCCCAGCAAGACACTGTCACCTGTCCCCAGTCTAGGCAGAGTAGGGGGGAGCTGTACAGAAAGAAGGTGAGGGAGTACCTAGCTGACCATACCAATGTCCTGACTGATCACTCTGCTCCATACAACTACTGGGTTTCAAAGCTGGACACGTGGCCTGAAACTGGCGCTGTACGCCTTGGAGGTGCTGGCCTGCCCTGCGCTAGCGTGTTGTCAGAGCGAGTATTCAGTGCAGCTGGTGGTGTCATCACCGATAAGCGTACACGCCTGTCAACTGACGTGCTGACAGGCTGACGCTTATTAAAAATGAACAAAGCCTGGATTTCACCGGAATTCGAATCTCCCTGCGGGGGAAAGCAGCTAAAGAATAAGATTCCTTATGTATCCGATTCCTATCCTCTACTCCTCCTCCTCCTTCTCTTCATTGCCAAACGCTGACCCAAAAGGGAATTTTTTAGAGGGCCAACTGGCACTCTTTTAAGACAATGTTTCCGGAGGGCCACCTACAGGCCCTCTCTCCAAACAATTTTTCCGAAGCGTCAACTACAGACACTCTAAAACAATTTTTCAGGAGCGTCAACCACTAAACCACTAACAAAATTTTTTCGGGAGGGTTGACTTCAGACACTCCAAAAAAAAATTTTGGAGGCTTACCTACAGCCATTGACTGCAATCTCAGTCGGACATTGGTGGTGTCACCGCCATGCTGTGTCAGGCTAAATTTTATTTGTTCTTCGCCTGCTACCTCAATCTAACTCTGTCACTCTTGTCACCGCCATGCTGCGTCACGTTAAATTTTATTTGTTTTTCGCCTGCTACCTCACTCTAACTCGTTCACTCAGTTGTCACCGCCATAGTGGGTTGCACTATAGCAGCCCAAGTCTGCACAGTCTTTTTTTTTTCTCTCTAACTGATCGATTCTACACGTCACATTAGAAAATACGATTTTTTCTCCCAGTTAATACACATATATTTGAAAAAGTTCAATGGAACAATTTTCTGGGTTGAACTATACCCAGGCCGAGTCTGCACAATCCTTTGTTTCTCTCTAATTGCTATATACTAACACGTCACGTTAGAAATACGTTTTATTGCGGCTGGTATACAAATATATTTGAAAAAGGTCACTGTGGGACAATTTTCTGGGTAGCTCTATGCCAGGCACAATCCTTTGTTTCTCTCTAATTGATATATAATACAGTTATATGCACAAATTTTAAAGCCAGCAGGGGTGCCACCACTACCAGCCTAACGACCACAGCAATGCGCAGGCATGATGAGTGCTAAACACCCCGACTCAATGGAATCAAGGCTGTTCACCTCCTGGCGGGTCACACCACTGCTCCTTCCCCTGTGTCACTTGCTGCCTCTGCGAGTCAACCCCCTGCCCAGGACCCCGGCACGAGCGCCTCCGCCCGAAAAACTACCCCTTCGCCTCCACGATCCTCCACACTGTCCACCAATGTGTCCCCTGCGCAGCGTTCAGCTGTCATTAATCAGACATTGGATCGCAAGCAGCAATTAAAGTTCCACCCACCCACATGCACAAGCCCTCAACGTCCACATACAGGGCCACACTAAATTTTAACGTGCTTCGCCTGCTCCCGCAGTGTAACTCGGTCACTCTGTTGTCACAGCCATTACAGGCGGCCCCGATAAAATTTTTATGTGCTTCGCCTGCTCCCGCAGTGTAACCGGTCACTCTGTTGTCACAGCCATACAGGGTCACGCTAAATTTTTTAATGTGCTCGCCTGCTCCCGCAGTGAACTCGGTCATCTGTAGTCAAACCATACAGGGCCACACTAAATTTTAATGTGCTTCGCCTGCCCCCAGTGTAACACGGTCACTCTGTTGTCACAGCCATACAGCGGCCGCTAAATTTTTATGTGCTTCGCCTGCTCCCACAATGTAACTCGTCACTCTGTAGTCACAGCCATACAGGGCCACGATAAATTTTTTATGTGCTCGCCTGCTCCCAGTGTAACTCGTCACTCTGTAGTCACAGCCATACAGGGCCATGAAATTTAATGTGCTTCGCCTGCCTCCCGCAGTGTAACTCAGTCACTCTGTAGTCACAGCCATACAGGGCCATGATAAATTTTTAACGTGCTTCGCTTGCTCCCGCAGTGTAACTCGGTCACTCTGTAGTCACAGCCATACAGGGCCACGCTAAATTTTAACGTGCTTCGCCTGCTCCCGCCAGTGTAACTCGGTCACTCTGTAGTCACAACCATACAGGCCACGCTAAATTTTTTGTGCTGCCTGCTTCCGCAGTGTAACTCGGCACTCTGTAGTTATAGCCATACAGGGCCACGATAAATAGCATCCTGGACCTGGTGGTTCATCCGGCCCACACTTCTGCATCACTTGAAGGCACAAGGGGGCTTGAAAGGAAGGTAACCCCGGTTGCAAATGATCCTTTCACGGACTCCATGGAGTGACTCCACCTGATCCCCCACGTACAAGCTGTGACGAGCTTGCGGCAGGTACGGCCGTTTCACCGACCGGCGGCCCACAAAATACTCCTTCCAGAGTTGTCCATCCTGCAGGAAGCCCAGACCCTCGCCCCACTGAAAACCACAGCACAGTTCCCTTCCTTCGTACTGTAAAGATCTCCCGGCCTAGGGTGGTCAAGAACTTGTATGACCCAGTCC
>ONZH01002780.1:0-144096 GCA_900303285.1 Rhinella marina
GTGTACTTTGAAATATACAATATCTAGGCCATTTAATAGGCCACTGTACTGTGCGTTCTCTTGTTAAATTATCTCACATACCTGGTGTAAATACCCACCGTCTGTTCAGTTACTACACGGCTGTGTACTTTGAAATATACAATATCTAGGCCATTTAATAGGCCACTGTACTGTGCGTTCTCTTGTTAAATTATCTCACATACCTGGTGTAAATACCCACCGTCTGTTCAGTTACTACACGGCTGTGTACTTTGAAATATACAATATCTAGGCCATTTAATAGGCCACTGTACTGTGCGTTCTCTTGTTAAATTATCTCACATACCTGGTGTAAATACCCACCGTCTGTTCAGTTACTACACGGCTGTGTACTTTGAAATATACAATATCTAGGCCTTTAATAGGCCACTGTACTGTGCGTTCTCTTGCTAAATTATCTCACATACCTGGTGTAAATACCCACCGTCTGTTCAGTTACTACACGGCTGTGTACTTTGAAATATACAATATCTAGGCCTTTTAATAGGCCACTGTACTGTGCGTTCTCTTGCTAAATTATTTCACATACCTAATTATATACCCAAATATTGTATTTGCAACAAAAAAAAATAAAATGCGGAGGGGGGCTAGCGGAATAGGACGTGGACGTGGACGAGGACGGGGGCGCGGAAATGCTGTTGGGGGGCCTTGTTGAAGCCAGTGGGGATACAATGTGTGCTGGTGAGGATCAGCCAGGATCCCGCTCATCCAGAATCCCTGCCTTTATGGGACAGTTAAGCAGGGGGCGGTTACACCGCTGTTGAGGCCTGAGCAGGTTGAACAGGTGGTGCAATGGATAGCCGATAGCGCTTCCACACAGTTGTCCACCAGCCAGTCATCCACACAGTCTCACTCTGACCCTCCTTCCTCCACACCTGGC
The DNA here is from genome assembly GCA_900303285.1 of Rhinella marina. Taxonomy (NCBI): domain Eukaryota; kingdom Metazoa; phylum Chordata; class Amphibia; order Anura; family Bufonidae; genus Rhinella; species Rhinella marina. Next base: position 920 of record ONZH01002780.1, read on the forward strand.
CAACAGAGTCATCCCACCCTTGACCCCTCCCAGGAGCTCTTTTCGGGTCCTTTTTCAGATGTGCCGGAAGAATCCCAGGAGCTAGCAGAGGAATTTGTTTGTAGTGATGCCCAAACACTGGAGTTTTCGCCATCTCCTGCTGATGTGGACCCTGAGCCAGCATCTGTTATCATGAGCGATGATGATGATGAGACGCAGTTGCCATCAAGGGAGGCTGTTGGAATGTCCAGTGGGCAGGAGGAGGAGCAGAGTGAGGAAGTGGAAGAGGAGCTGGTGGATGACGAAATGACCGACCCCACTTGGCCAGGGGTGATGTCCAGCGAGGAAAGCAGTGGAGAGGTGGTGGTCTGCGCAGCACCGAAAAAGGCAGCAAGAGGCAGAGGGATGTCCACAGGCAGAGGGATGTCCACAGGCAGAGGGATGGCCACAGGCAGAGGGATGGCCACAGGCAGAGGACAGTTCAGACAGAGAAGTGAGGCCACAGCCAGCAGGGCCGAAGCTGTTCCCGCCAGCGGCCAGTCGCGCGAAGCTCCCCCATCGAGGCCTCGTACTTCTGTGGTGTGGAGATATTTTAATGTTTGTGCGGATGACAAACTGAGCGCGGTTTGCACACTCTGCCACTCAAAACTGAGTAGGGGCTCTGAGAAGAGCAATCTGACCACCTCAGGCATGCGGCGTCACTTGGAATTCAAGCACTGGGCTGAGTGGGAGAGAGCAAACGCAATACAAACTGCGCCCGGTCTTGCTGCCACTGCCTCTTCCCCTTTGTTGTGTGCTGCCACTGCGGTCCAGACCTCCAGCCAGGACACCTCCACATCTGCCTCTGCCTCTGCCTCTGCTACTTTGGGGCCTTCTCCTTCCCCCGCCCCTTCCCCCGCCTCTTCGCCTGCACCTTCACACTCCTCGTCCCAACAACTGTCCATCTCGCAGGCGTTCGACCGCAGGCGGAAGTACGCCTCGAGTCACCCCCAAGCCCAAGCCTTAAACTGCCACATCTCCAAACTGCTGGCCCTGGAGATGTTGCCGTTAGGCTTGTGGAGACGCAGGCCTTCCGCGACCTGATGGCGGCTGCCGCACCTCGCTATTCCGTCCCTAGCCGCCACTACTTTTCCCGGAGTGCCGTCCCCGCCCTGCACCAGCACGTGTCGCGTAACATCAGGCGGGCCCTGAGGTACGCAGTCAGCGCAAAGGTCCACTTGACCACCGACTCATGGACAAGCGCTTGCGGCCAGGGACGATACATTTCTCTGACGGCACACTGGGTGAATGTAGTGGAGGCGGGGACGGGGTCGCAAACAGAGACGGCCTACCTACCACCCCCGCCCAAGATTGCCAGCATGGGTTCTGATAAACCCCCCTCCTCCTCCTCCTCCTCCTCCTCCTCCTGTGCCTTAACATCTCCCTCAGCCGCTAGCTGGAAGCGTTGCAGCACTGGCGCGGGGAGACGTCAGCAGGCGGTGCTAAAGCTCATCAGCTTGGGCGACAGGAAGCACAGCGCCCCAGAGGTGAGGGACGCCATATTGCAGCAGACGGAGATGTGGCTGTCGCCGCTGCAGCTAGGACCAGGCATGGTCGTGTGCGATAACGGCCGTAACCTGGTGGCGGCTCTGGAGCTTGCCGAACTCAATCACGTACCATGCCTGGCCCACGTTTTAATCTGGTAGTCCAAAAATTTCTGAGACTTACCCCAACCTGGCAGAGCTACTGGTGAAAGTGCGGCGCTTGTGCGCTCACTTTCGGAAGTCAACTGTAGCTGCTGCTAGCTTAAAAAAACTCCAGCAACGCCTCCATTTGCCTGAACATCGGCTGTTGTGCGACCTGCTGACTCGCTGGAATTCCACCTATTCCATGTTGGCCAGGGTGTGTGAGCAGCAGAGAGCATTGATGGAGTACCAGATAATGAATCCACGCGTGCCTCCAACTCAGCTCCCTCAGTTTGCCAACCACGAGTGGCCATGGATGGCAGACATATGCGATGTACTGCGTATCTTTGAGGAGTCCACCAAGAAGGTCAGCAGCGAGGACGCTATAGTGAGCGTAACCATTCCGCTCCTAGGCGTCCTTAAAGAATCGCTCATCGCAATAAGGGAGAACGCATTGCACGCAGTGGAGACGGGGGTAGGAGGAGACGCAACGGAGCTACACAGTCAGACCACACTTTTGTCTGCTTCACGGTGGCAGTTGCAGGAGGAGGAGGATGAGGAGGAGGACGACGTGGAGGTGGCTGTGGAAGAGGAGGAGGATGCTGGCGGCGAGGGTAGCAGTCAGGCTGTGTGCGTCCCATTGGTTCAGCGCGGATGGGGCGGAGAGGAGGCGGAAGAGGAAGAGGAGGAAATGGCAAGTGATCCTTCTGGTGGGGGCAGTGAGGTCATGCCTATTCAGAGTCTGGCACACATGGCTGACTTCATGCTGGGCTGCTTTTCCCGGGACACACGTGTTGTCCGGATAGTGGAGAACAAAGTGTACTGGGTCTTCGCACTCTTGGACCCCCGGTATAAAGATAACGTCTCCTCTTTTATTCCGGTAGAGGAGAGGACGAATCGATTGCTGGAATACCAGAGGGAACTCGTGCAGAACATGATGGAGATTTTCCCACCCACCATCGCTGGCGGCAGAGAGGAGAGGGTCTCCCAGAGTCCCACAACATCCATCAGGCCCACAGCCACCAGGGGAACACTCTCCAAGGTGTGGGACACGTTCATGGCACCCCCTCGTGCAACTTCCATCACTGCGGGGCCCGCTATCAGCAGGAGGGACAAGTATCGGCGGATGTTGCGGGAGTACCTGGCAGACCGTACCCCTGTCCTCCCCGATCCCTCGGCGTCCTACACTTACTGGGTCTCCAAGTTGGACACGTGGCTGGAACTGTCCCTGTACGCCTTGGAGGTGCTTGCCTGCCCTGCCGCCAGCGTGCTATCAGAAAGGGTGTTCAGCGCAGCCGGGGGCATTATAACCGATAAGCGCAGCCGCCTGTCAACCGACAGTGCCGACAGGCTGACGCTAATCAAAATGAACAGCAAGTGGATTGACCCGGACTTTGCTTCTCCAACCGTGGAAAGCAGCCAAAAGTGAAGTGCCATGTGTATGAAGTGCCATTTCCTCCTCCACCTCCTCCTCCTCCTCCTCCTTAACCGCCGTAGAATTGGTCCGTAAAAAAATATATATATATATTTATGGCTCTCCTCTTGGGCCTCCACATAATTTTTAAGAGGTCTCACCTCTTGGGCCTCCACATAATTTTTAAGAGGTCTCACCTCTTGGGCCTCCACATAATTTTTAAGAGGTCTCACCTCTTGGGCCTCCACATAATTTTTAAGAGGTCTCACCTCTTGGGCCTCCACATAATTTTTAACAGGTCTCACCTCTTGGGCCTCCACATAATTTTTAAGAGGTCTCACCTCTTGGGCCTGCACAAAATGTTTAAGAGGTCTCACCTCTTGGGCCTCCACATAATTTTTAAGAGGTCTCACCTCTTGGGCCTCCACATAATTTTTAAGAGGTCTCACCTCTTGGGCCTCCACATAATTTTTAAGAGGTCTCACCTCTTGGGCCTCCACATAATTTTTAACAGGTCTCACCTTTTGGGCCTCCACAAAAGGTTTAAGAGGTTAACAGTGGAAAGCAGCCAAAAGTGAAGTGCCATCTGTATGAAGTGCCATTTCCTCCTCCACCTCCTCCTCCTCCTCCTTAACCGCCGTAGAATTGCTCCGTAAATAAGAAAAATGTATATATTTATTGCTCACCTCTTGGGCCTCCACATAACTTTTTAACAGGTCTCACCTCTTGGGCCTCCACAAAAGGTTTAACAGGTCTCACCTCTTGGGCCTCCACATAATTTTTAACAGGTCTCACCTCTTGGGCCTCCACATAATTTTTAACACGTCTCTCCTCTTGGGCCTCCACATAATTTTTAATACGTCTCACCTCTTGGGCCTCCACATAATTTTTAAGAGGTCTCACCTCTTGGGCCTGCACAAAATCTTTAAGAGGTCTCACCTCTTGGGCCTCCACAAAATCTTTAAGAGGTCTCACCTCTTGGGCCTCCACAAAATCTTTAAGAGGTCTCACCTCTTGGGCCTCCACAAAATCTTTAAGAGGTCTCACCTCTTGGGCCTCCACAAAATCTTTAAGAGGTCTCACCTCTTGGGCCTCCACAAAATCTTTAAGAGGTCTCACCTCTTGGGCCTCCACAAAATCTTTAAGAGGTCTCACCTCTTGGGCCTCCACAAAATCTTTAAGAGGTCTCACCTCTTGGGCCTCCACAAAATCTTTAAGAGGTCTCACCTCTTGGGCCTCCACAAAATCTTTAAGAGGTCTCACCTCTTGGGCCTCCACATAATTATACTATAAAATATTAGGCCTTATAATTGGCAACTGTACTGTGCGTTCTCTTGCAAAATTATTTCACGGCTGTGAAGGCAAAATATTGTAACCAAAAAAAAATAAAATGCGGAGGGGGGCTAGCGGAATAGGACGTGGACGAGGACGGGGGCGCGGAAATGCTGTTGGGGGCCATAGTTGCTGGTTGAATTATCTGAGGTAAATGATTCTCCTTTAGACGACGCTTTCCCTTTGCATCGTTCTGCGATTAAACCATAAATAACTCTCTGCATATTTATACCAAATGCACCCAGTACGAAAAAAGTCATAGAAAGTTTCCAAACAGAGACTGGAAAACATCAGTAAGTTGAAAAAAACTGTTCGCTAAAAAAAAAAAAAAGTTAAAAATAAAATTGGCAGTTGATAGTATCGAGCTATTGTCACAGAGAGACGCGATTACAACACCTTCATTTACATTCAGTACATGTCTCAAGGCATTGGGAGAATGAAAACAGGCCACGGCTGGAGTATGAAATGTACCACCGCTTTGTACTGTCCGATACTGACCCGGTCCAGGGTGATGTCCAGCGAGGAAAGCAGTGGAGAGGTGGTGGTCTGCGCAGCACCGAAAAAGGCAGCAAGAGGCAGAGGGATGTCCACAGGCAGAGGAATGTCCACAGGCAGAGGGATGTCCACAGGCAGAGGCATGTCCACAGGCAGAGGGATGTCCACAGGCAGAGGGATGTCCACAGGCAGAGGGATGTCCACAGGCAGAGGACAGTTCAGACAGAGAAGTGAGGCCACAGCCAGCAGGGCCGAGCGTAACCATCCCGCTCCTATGCGTCCTTAAAGAATCCCTCATCGCAATAAGGGAGAACGCATTGCACACAGAGGAGACGGGGGCAGGAGGAGACGCAACGGAGCTACACAGTCAGACCACACTTTTGTCTGCTTCACGGTGGCAGTTGCAGGAGGAGGAGGATGAGGAGGAGGAGGACGACGTGGAGGTGGCTGTGGAAGAGGAGGAGGATGCTGGCGGCGAGGGTAGCAGTCAGGCTGTGTGCGTCCCATTGGTTCAGCGCGGATGGGGCGGAGAGGAGGCGGAAGAGGAAGAGGAGGAAATGGCAAGTGATCCTTCTGGTGGGGGCAGTGACGTCATGCCTATTCAGAGTCTGGCACACATGGCTGACTTCATGCTGGGCTGCTTTTCCCGGGACACACGTGTTGTCCGGATAGTGGAGAACAAACTGTACTGGGTCTTCGCAATCCAAGTTGGACACGTGGCTGGAACTGTCCCTGTACGCCTTGGAGGTGCTTGCCTGCCCTGCCGCCAGCGTGCTATCAGAAAGGGTGTTCAGCGCTGCCGGGGGCATTATCACCGATAAGCGCAGCCGCCTGTCAACCGACAGTGCCGACAGGCTGACGCTAATCAAAATGAACAGCAAGTGGATTGACCCGGACTTTGCTTCTCCAACCGTGGAAAGCAGCCAAAAGTGAAGTGCCATGTGTATGAAGTGCCATTTCCTCCTCCACCTCCTCCTCCTCCTCCTCCTTAACCGCCGTAGAATTGGTCCGTAAATCAGAAAAATTTTTATATTTATGGCTCACCTCTTGGGCCTCCATAAAATGTTTAAGAGGTCTCACCTCTTGGGCCTCCACATAATTTTTAAGAGGTCTCACCTCTTGGGCCTGCGCAAAATGTTTACGAGGTCTCACCTCTTGGGCCTCCACAAAATGTTTAACAGGTCTCACCTCTTGGGCCTCCACATAATTTTTAATACGTCTCACCTCTTGGGCCTCCACAAAATGTTTAAGAGGTCTCACCTCTTGGGCCTCCACATAATTTTTAACGGGTCTCCCCTCTTGGGCCTCCACAAAATGTTTAAGAGGTCTCACCTCTTGGGCCTCCACATAATTTTTAACGGGTCTCCCCTCTTGGGCCTCCACATAATTTTTAATACGTCTCACCTCTTGGGCCTCCACAAAATCTTTAACAGGTCTCCCCTCTTGGGCCTCCACATAATTTTTAATACGTCTCACCTCTTGGGCCTCCAGAAAATCTTTAACAGGTCTCCCCTCTTGGGCCTCCACATAATTTTTAATACGTCTCACCTCTTGGGCCTCCACAAAATCTTTAACAGGTCTCCCCTCTTGGGCCTCCACATAATTTTTAATACGTCTCACCTCTTGGGCCTCCACAAAATCTTTAACAGGTCTCACCTCTTGGGCCTCCACATAATTTTTAAGAGGTCTCACCTCTTGGGCCTCCACAAAATGTTTAAGAGGTCTCACCTCTTGGGCCTCCACAAAATGTTTAAGAGGTCTCACCTCTTGGGCCTCCACATAATTTTTAAGAGGTCTCACCTCTTGGGCCTCCACATAATTTTTAAGAGGTCTCACCTCTTGGGCCTCCACATAATTTTTAACGGGTCTCCCCTCTTGGGCCTGCACAAAATCTTTAATACGTCTCACCTCTTGGGCCTCCACAAAATCTTTAACAGGTCTCACCTCTTGGGCCTCCACATAATTTTTAAGAGGTCTCACCTCTTGGGCCTCCACAAAATGTTTAAGAGGTCTCACCTCTTGGGCCTCCACATAATTTTTAAGAGGTCTCACCTCTTGGGCCTCCACATAATTTTTAAGAGGTCTCACCTCTTGGGCCTGCGCAAAATGTTTAAGAGGTCTCACCTCTTGGGCCTCCACATAATTTTTAAGAGGTGTCAACTCTTGGGCCTCCACATAATTTTTAAGAGGTCTCACCTCTTGGGCCTCCACATAATTTTTAAGAGGTGTCACCTCTTGGGCCGCCACAAAATCTTCCATGAGCCTCTGGCCAGCCCACGGCCTCTTCCTGCCTTTTGCGGTCCTACGCATCCCTCAACATCCCCACTGCTTTACCTGCTAGACATGACACTGGGCCAGGTCGGGTCACTGACATCTCAAGCGCCAACAATTTGGGCATTTTAAGGCTTCTGCATGTGTTTTTGAGTTGTTTTTACATTTTAAAGAAGACATGTCTGACCACATCTCACACACGCACACAATGACAATTAGGGGTGGGGTCTATTTGCTTTCCCCCTTGCCTATGCCATCTGTGGTTGTCATAGGCAACGTGATTTTAAGGGGTGCAGAATTTCTTCTTCTTTTTTGTCTAGTTTGGCTTGGGGTCCATGGCAATGTAGAGGAAAGAAGGTTTCCTTGTATGGTCTCACTTTACAGAGAGGTTAGATTGTGTTTGGAGTGTATTGTTGAGAGGCTGTGATAGTGGCGTAATAGTGCGACTTGGGCGCGTTATATGCACCCAGACATGCTTCCCCTGCTGTCCCAGTTGCATTCCAGCAGTGTTGGCATCCTTTTCTGAGGTTCCAGGGTGGACTTGGTGACCTCCAAGTGGTCGAATTGAGATTTCCAAGTGGCGAGCATTTTTTTCCCATAGACTTTAATGGGATTCGATATCCGGTCGAATAGTCGAATTTCGCAGTCTATTCGAATCGAATTTCGAACTTTCGAATATTTCACTACTCGCTCATCTCTATTAACCATTTCTACCCCGGAGGTTTTTTTTTTTTCGGTTTGCTGAATGGGGGCTCATTTTTTTGCGGGGCGATCTGAACTTTATATTGATACCATTCTGGGGTGTGTATGACTTTTTGATCGCTTTTCATAAATTATTATTTTTTTTTTTAAAGCGAAAAAAATGGCAAATCGGCCATTTTGACGCTTTTTCCGTTTCGCTGTTTGCCGGTCGTGGACATGAGCCGTGGGTGACTGCTGCCATGACGCCCGCTCTCTTCAGGAGCCGGTGCCATCTTTAAAGACCCGGCGGGAAGGGGTTAAAGGGGTTATCCGATTTCTGAAACAGCCGCCCCCATGTGCTGGGCCCCTCACAGGTAATATACTTAACCCTCTCCCTGCTTCCTGCACTGCTCCTGGTCCCTGCACCGCCGCTGCTGTTGGGTGGGAGAAACCATTGGCAGGTGGGGAGAAGGACGAGCCTCCCTAGCGTCACCTAGCGTCATGCTGTTAGATATGGCAGATGATTGTCAGGATGGAAGTGTTCCTTCCTGGCAATCACCTGCTCGTCAGTGAAGGAGACTGCTGTATTTTACAGAATTTTAGGACAGTATGCAAAACTGAAGCCTTTAAGAGACATTCCGTTTTGCTCTGTCCTAATACATGTCTATGGGGGCACATAACAGTTCAGTTTGGCTCCGTTATACATGATTGGAAAAAATAATCCTCTTAAAGGGGTTGTCCGAGTTATAGTTACTTTATCTAATCTTGCTTTTCAGTTACTGTTGAACACTTTTGTAATGTATAGTATTCATTTATTCTGCCGTGTTTCTACACGGCCGATGCGGGTCACGTGACCGCCGACGTCATCCACCCGGCTCCTGTGGTGACGTTTCGTGTACAGGCTTCTCCCTGCTTGAGGGAGTGGCCAGGCTCTGTACACGAAACGTCAGAGCCTGGGTGCCCGCCTCCTCTCCCTGCCCTCCTCTTGCCGCTTCTGGCTGCCGGCTCCTGTAAGGGATCGCGCATGCCGGCAGCCGTGAGATTCTGAAGTGAGGTGAGTCTGAAGAGAAGATACTGGCCATCGACCCCTAAACCACCCCCACAAGTAAACACACACCCACAAGTATACATCTATAGATGATATATATAGATGTATATAGAGAAATAGATCTGGAAATATATATCTCTATATACATGTATAGATGATATATATATATATATATATATATATATATATATATATATATATATATATATATATATCTGGAAATATATATATATATATATACACACACATATATAGATGACATCTATACATCTATACACATCTATACATATATATCTAGATATATCATCTATATATATGTATATAGAGATATATGTTTACTGATCTCTCTCTCTCTTTCTTTATATATATATATATATATATATATATATATATAGAAGAGAGATAGATAGATCAATATATATATATATACATACATACATACATATATACCTATATATATATCATCTATATATTTAGGGATATAGAGATATATACCAGTATATTTACTGATATCCCTCTCTCTCTCAATATATATATATATATATAGAGAGAGAGAGACAGAGCGAGAGATAAATCAGTAAATATATATCTCTATATCCCTAAATATATATATATATATATATATATATATATATATATATATATACCTTTAGGCTACATTCACACTGGCGGCAGCAGGGTCTGGCAGGCCGTTCCGGCGGGGGAACAGCCTGCCGGATCTGTGCTACTGCTAGCCCACCGTGCTGCTGGAAGTTCGCTCTGGCCCCGCTCTGGGGTCAGGCCATAAGTCTGGCCGCAGCACGGCAAATGAGCCGAGAGGTGGTCGGACAAAAAACGCAGCGTGGCATGTTTGCTGTGCTGTGGCCGGCCCTTCAACGGCACGGCGAGCTAGCGGTAGCACGGATCGGGCACGCTGTTCCCCCACCTGCTGGAACCTGCTACCACAAATGTGAAAGTAGCCTAACGGTATATATATTTATGGATATAGAGATATATTTACATATTTTATATCTCTCTCTCTCTATATATATATATATCTATACCATCTATATATACCATCTCTCTCTCTATATATATATACCATCTATATGTATGTATATAGAGATATAAATCAGTAAATATATATATATATATATATATATATATATATATATATATATATAGATGGTGTATATGTGTGTGTATATTTATATCACACAAATCTATATATATCATCTATATAAAAAAAATGTTAGCCTACATGTTTTTTTGCAGAGTGAAAAAACATGGTACACTACACTTTCCCATCCTGCAGAATCCTCCCAAAAAAGTCCTTCTTTTATTATTATTATTATTATTATTATTTATTATACATCTATCTATTTATTATACAACAGAAATAAATAGCGCTGGTGTGAACGAGGCCTAAGGGGTGGAGATTTATGCAGGGGACCATTACTGGTGTAACAGCAGGCAATTATAACCAAGTGATAAAGTCCAGACCAATATGGCAGATCTTCCCTGTACTTTATCACTTGACTATAAATAGCCTGTTTGCATTCACTACATATTGCCTTACATACATGCGTGTGATGCGTGTGGGGCAGCGTGTGATGTGTACATGTGTGATGCGTGTGGGGCAGCGTGTGATGTGTACATGTGTGATGCGTGTGGGGCAGCGTGTGATGTGTACATGTGTGATGCGTGTGGGGCAGCGTGTGATGTGTACATGTTTGATGCGTGTGGGGAAGCGTGTGATGTGTGTGTCGGGCAGCCTGTGATATATACATATGTGTGATGTATGTAGTGCAGATCTGCCTGTGTGAGCTAGGAGATGATCATGTGACTGTAAATACTAGGTTAGGCTGTGCAGAGCAAGCAGTGCAGTGCAGGGGGCGGGGAAGGGCAGATTATTCACACCCACAAATATTCATGAGGGAGAGCTGAGTCATTGTTGCTACACGCCCCATAGCTTTGCTGCAGCATGTAAACAAAGCATGAACAGAACTATGTAAAGGTGTGAGTTTTTTTTTCCAAGAAATCAAGCATAACTAATGTATATGTGAGTCCTGATGAGTTTTAATATGTTTTTTTTTTTTCCCCATTTCTCGGGAAACCCCTTTAAAGGTTTCCATTTTGCTTTTCAGTCCTAAAATAATGGAATTCAGTAACACCAATGCGAACCCGCCCTAAATTTTTTGCTGTGTAGATATATAAATTCTTTCAAAAACAGTTATTTATCAGGTTAATGATGTTGGACTGCTATTTTTTTAAATCTTCTGTAGATAGACAGATAATAGATATGTAAATAGATAGATAGATAATAGATAGATAGATAGATAGATAGTAGTTAGATAGTTGGACAAATAGATTATGGACCAATAAATAAAAGATTAGATACATTAGATAGACAACTAGATATAACATAGATAAATAAAAGATGATAGATAGATACAATAGATAGATAGACAGATAATTTAGTTTTTCTTTACATTTTTCGTATTATACGGGTCTGACAAGTGTTTCCTAGAATTCACTACTAGTTATATCAAGTAGTATTTCCCCATGTTCCCCTGAAGCATGCCACACTCCATGACCCCTATCTCATTCAGTTTCTTAGAAATGCTCTTCCCACCTATACTGTATGCTTATGAACCATGTCTGAACTTCTGCTGTCAAAGACTTTCCCCTTTAGGGCTGCTTTTCTTGCCCTTGGAACACATTGACTATTTCTTGATGTGTATTTTGATCGGAATGGAATTTATGTAGACAGCTACAGTGTGGGAGTTAAATGAGGGAAAGTTTGACACATACTGTACATCAGACACCACAGTTAAAAATAGTATATTTTACAATATATACTTAGCAATTAGTACTCTGCATCATTTCTTAATTATATTTTAAATTGCAATTCCAATTCTTTGGTAATAACCCTATATAGTACTAAACTGAAGTATAGGTTTCATCAATACAAATTAATGTGAAATACAGCACTCTTATTTATCTAGACAGTCTTCTGACCTCTCCTGTCAACCCCTCAGAAATCTGCAGTCTCTTTATAAATTGCTTGTCTACTTTTGAACATCCCTTTATCAAATATAGCATGTTTATTGAATAAAGGAGGGCCCCACTACTTTTTATGCTGCAGTGTTGTAGGAAGCTCCATGTGGTGCCTCTAAACTTACTACTGGATCTAAAGGGCCTTAAAGGGGCTTGTGCAATGCTATACCATTGATAACCTAGCCTCTTAATATGTCATCAGATAAATGGTGGCCCAACTCCTGGCACTCTCACCAATCAGCTGTTTGAAGAGTTAGCAGCATTTGCACAAGTGCTGCTTCCTCTTCAAAAATCAGATAGGCCACCAATATTATACCACTGAACAACCTCTGTAAGGACCTGATTTCTAGAGGAAAAGAAAAAGCAAGGCTACTTTCACAGATGTGTTAAAGAAATCTGTCAGACAATATTTTTTGTCAGGCCGAATTCCGGCATATATGCCAGGGAGTGACCGGATCCCCGTCAAATTCCATTATAGTCAATGGGGTTCTGTGGGCATGTGGTACTATCTGACTATGTTATATCCAGAGAACTCCGGCAGGCTGTTGTCTGACGAAACTGCCTGCTAGATTTCTTTGACGCATGTGTGAAACTAGCCTAAATAATAATTATCTTTTTTTACTATAAAAATATAAAACAATACTCATACACATCTTACTTTCTTTCAAAATCGCTTAAAGTATACAACCCTCACTTGCTTTAGTGCAATTGTGCTCCTAAGCCATGAAGTAGGTCATAAAATTGCACCAAAAAGTTAAATGGTGATGTGCCAATCCTATTATTTAGACACTTTCCACAACTACTTTGACATTTTTGAAATTCTCTCCAGAAGCTTGTGTTCCTTTTAGGTCCTGTAATATATATACGAAGAGATGTAAGGATTTCATGGATTCACCTGATGGCACTCCCATGGCAGGTCCCGTCCATTCATAGTAGTTCTGCTGGCATATCCGGGAACAGAAACGTCGGGTCAATCAGACGCGGCTCCGGCGTCACATGCTCTCTGCCAAATGAAGATTTAAACAGGTATCTGTTGGCAACAGGTGCCTGTGATCGGTTTCGGTTGCCTCACTAGCGTGTATTGCACTGTTAGGGCTCAGACACACGACCGTATGTATTTTGCGGTCCGTAAAGCACGGATCCGCAAAAATTACGGATGACGTCCGTGTTTTGCGGAACGGAACAGCTGGCCCCTAATGGAACAGTCCTATCCTTGTCTGTAATGCGGCCAATAATAGGACATGTTCTATTTTTTGGCGGAACGGAAATACGGACATACGGAAATGAAATGCACATGGAGTACCTTCCGTTTATTTTGTGGACCCATTGAAATGAATGGTTCCGCATACGGTCCGCAAAAAAAAAAAAACTGAACGGACACGGAAAGAAAATACGTTCATTTGCACGAGCCCTTAGTCTGACTTATGCATTATCCCTGACCTTGCTCCTGTCTGCCGTTTATTTCCTAACATGATCTCCTGGCACTGACCTTTTCTGGTATTTGACTCTGTGTTTGTATTTTGTCTTGGTTCTTACTAGTGTTGAGCGAGCACCTCTGTGCTCGTATGCTCGGGTGCTCTGGCCGAGCACTAGAGGTTGCTCGAGTGCTCGGCCAAGCACCCGAGCATAATGTTAGTCAATGGGACTAAACCAGGCCCCCCCCCCGCTCGGAAGAGGGGAGGGTGTCTGGTTAATAGAAAAAGGTCAGAATCGCGACTTCTCTTCTTTTACTCCTTTCACTCGTAAAAGTATGCTAATTAACTGAATTCGTACACATTAGCGTATAAATCAATATTACAGTGCAGGGAAGAGACTTGAGCATTGCGCTCGAGTACACTCCGTGTTCGGCGAGCGGACCCGAGCGTAGGCATGCTCGGCCGTGCATGCTCGCTCAACACTAGTTCTTACATATCTCTCTGGTTTGGACTCTGGCATGATTTTGACATTGCTTTTGGATTCTGATCCAGCCCTGGTTTGCCTGTCTGGTTCTGACTTATTTCTGTTTGACTTCTCTTATCCTTTCAGGTTAGACTCCTGCACTTAGTTAAGAAGGGACTGTTATCCAGTTGTGGGCCTTCATTTAGGACCAATCGTGCAAGTAGGTAGGGACAATGGTGCGGGTGGAGCACAGGGCTGCACTGTATTCTACCATTACAAAGGAACGGATATATATCAAAGTTGAACCAAATTTAACATGCTGTTCAAGCTATTTTGTTACAATTTAATTGTCTCATAACACATAGCATTTTATGATAATATTAATAAATCTCCCTTGATTTGTTTAGACCACATGCATCACTTGTATAGCAGTGAATGGGAGCAAAATTACAGTGGGGGTAATATGGTGGTATGTTTTTATTAGTTTATTTTATGTTTAATAAAAACTTTTTTTTAAAAAGCAAATAAATAAATGAAACCATGTCCTGTACATCCCCTTTAAATCATCAAAATAGGATGTGAAAGTCCTCTAGTCTTTTATGCTATCCAACGCATATCTTTATGTCCTGGTTCATACAATGCAATTTGGTGCAGTTTTGGTGAAGTGATCTAATTAAAAATGCCAACCAAAAGGTCAGTGATAACATTATCTAGTACTATGCCGTCCGCAGAGCTATTGTCTACATGTCTTTCATGAGGCTGTGACCTGATGATACCACAATAAAACACGTCCAGCGTGTACTGGGTGAGCCCAATAAAATGGTATATCCTGCCACCTGAGTGCTGACTCTAAAATCCACTGCTGAGAAAACAATTCCAGCAAGCACTAGGGAGGTGGAAGATTCACTGCTTATCTGAGTCTGGCATGGAAGGAAGTCGTCCAGTGTTCCAAACGGCTGCTGTTAGATTACTGACCACAAATCATAGGGGAAAAGGTCAGCCGCCTGGAAGACAAAAAGAGTGAGCTCAGAAGAGCCCAGGAGTAATTATGCCAAGCTGGATAAAGCCAGCATACATTTGTGGAGTAAAAGACTGCTCCGCTTTGAATGTATTAGACCCCCATGATAGATGATTCCTTTAAAACCACATGCCTTCAATAAAAGATGTGTATGTATCATTTGCACTATGAATATACAGAATATATTCGTTTAAATGTAAACTCCCTTTAGCTGTCTGAATAAAAGTCCAGCTTTATAAATGAATAGACCTCATATTGGTTAATGGCTATTTAGCCTGCAGCATTAAAGGGGTAGTTATCTCCATCATTTGGATAGAGGATAACTTTATACAACAGGAATACCCCTTTAAGGCTCATGCACCCTGGCAAAGAGCCTATGAGGCAGTGCATGGAGCCTGTATGGCTTCTTTAGTATGAGGCAATACAATCTCTATACACTGCTGCTGTCAGACTCCATGTGTATGCAAATATTGTGCCATAGAGGTAAAGGGGTTGACTCATCTCAGACAATGGGGGCATATTGTTCGGCAGGGTAAATCCGCCTTTATACACAGAATTCTACCTCCCATGTGAACAATGAAGTTAGAAAGAGCTGAGATTTAAATGTATAAATTGCTAATTTTATTGAATCGTTTCCCATAAAACTATATAACAATCTGCTCAGCTCTTCCTGCTCTCTAATCTGCTGCCTGCACTGCAGTTTGTAGTGACAGGTCCACACAGCCTTGTAAACAGGTATGGTACTGTTGCTGGAAGTCATATGACAGTAGTGGAATAATGCACATAGATACATCACAGTATGAGAGATATGTACGCAGTGTAGGCATAACGCACCAAGTGATGTTACAGTACAAAGGCAATGCACACAATTATATCACTGTACAAGAATAATGCAGATCAAGGTGTCACAGTACACTAATAAGGTACTTGATTTCACAGCAACATGGTAATGAACGCAAAGCTATCACAGTAGTGACATAATGCGGTGGTGTTGTAGTACAGATATGCTCACAATGAAGTAATAGAACAGTACAATATTACTGAACATGAAGATGTCACAGTACAGACATCATGTGCATTAGGCCTCATTCACACGTCAGTGTTTTGGTCAGTGATTTCTATAATTGATTTTGAGCCAAAACCAGGTGCGGCTCTAAACACAGAACAGGTGCAGATCTTTCCCTTATACCTTATGGCCCCTTTCACACGAGCGAGTTTTCCGTGTGGGTGCTATACGTGAAGTGAACACATTGCACCCGCACTGAATCCTGACTCATTCATTTCAACGGGTCTGTGTACATGTTTTTTTCAAGCATCAGTTCTGTGTTGCGTGAAAAACGCAGCATGTTCTATATTCTGCGTTTTACACACAGCCCTGGCCCCATAGAAGTGAATGGGGCTTCAGTGAAATACGCATTGCACCCAGATGTAATCCAGATGCAGTCTGGGTGCAATGCGTTTTCCTCTTATGGTTTCTAGGACAACCTTCAGTTTTTTTTTCATGCGTGTGAAAAACGCATCAAAACACATTGCACCCGCACAGAAAAAACTGAACAACTGAATGAAATCACAGACAAAACTGACTGAACTAGCTTGCAAAATGGTGTTCACTGAACGCATCCTGACCAATCCGTATTACTCGTGTGAAGGGGGCCTATGTCTGTGGAGGCTTCACTCCTGGTTTTGACTGACAATCACTGATGGAAATCACTGACCAAACCACTGATGTGTGAATGAGCATAATGATGTCACAGTAGAGACATAAGGGGTCATTTACGATCAGAAATACGCCAGTCTGCAACTTTTCCTCGCTCACCCCAGGTCTAAAAAAAGGGAGCGTGGTGTGGGCGGGAAAGGGGACTGGCCGACAGGCATGTCTCCTTCATCATTTAGTATGCCTGTTTTAGGCGTAGAAAATGTTCTTAATGTAGCATAGAATCTGGCTTACACTTAGACTTGCACTTGATATGCCGAAGTTATGTAGCGACCGACACCTCTACATAACTTCGAAGGATCCATCTTCAGTGCAGGGGCTTATTAAGACCGGGATCTAATTAATTAGGGTGCGGGGAGGGGACTCGAGTATGGAGCTTGAGTACACCCGGTGTTCGCCCGAACACTGAGTGGACCCGAGCGCCAGCATGCTCGGCCGAACAGCGAGTTCGGCCGAGCATGCTCGCTCATCACTATTATTAACCATAATGCGGCAAGTCCGCCATCCGTCTCTCCACATCCCATTCTATTGAACTGCCGTCTGCTGTGACTTGTAAAGGCTCCCAAAGCATCCTTTGCACTACAAAACAGAAAAACGTGTAAGTAAGCTCACAATTTAACTGAATGAGGAATAGCGCCTTTAAGAAAACAAAAACAAGGAAGGGAGAGTCGGACCAGTCCTCTTCCGTGCGCTGAGAGGAGGAGCTGGGGAACAAGGAGGGGTATTTGAACCCTATGGGAGGAAAAACAAAGCCTGTAGAAGGGCTTAACCAGAGCAGGGAGGGACAACAGATCTCTTTTGATATTAACCCCTGACTATCCCTACTACCGGAAGCAGAGGAAACCCAAGTTATATGGCACAAAGGAAGGGGTGAGGGGGTAAAACACTTGACCCTTTGCGAACAGGGAAGGGGGGGCATCAACAGTCCCTGTGCACCCATCCTAAGCTGTCAGGTGCCCCCCAGACATAATGTGCATGATGATGTCACAGTACAGACATAATGTGCGTAATGATATCACAGTACAGACATAATGTGCATGGTGATGTCACAATACAGATATAATGTGCATGATGATGTCACAGTACAGACATAATGTGCGTAATGATATCACAGTACAGACATAATGTGCATGATGATGTCACAATACAGATATAATGTACATAATCATGACATAGTACAGACATAATGTGCATGATGATGTCACAGTACAGACATAATGTTCGTAATGATGTCAAAGTACATACATAATATGCATGATGATGTCATGGTAGAGACTTGATGTGAATAATGATGTCACAGTATAGAAATAATGAATGATATGATGCAGTACACAAATAATGCAAAAAATGACATCAAGTGATCTCCATTCAATTTTTCAATCTCCCTTTCCATTTTCTTCACTAACTGCACCTTTCTATGGGTGATGACAAGCCACTTTACTTACTAGTCTCTTTACATCTGATATGCCTGAAACCCTTGTAGTTACATCTAGAGAAGGGTTTAGGGTGCCTTCACACATGGCAAATTTTATTGCAGAAATCTCTGCGACTGAAGGTCCGTTCTCATGAATGGAGCCTGCAGAAGTCCATGTGCTTTCTATTAAACAACCCCATTCAGATGAATGGAACCTATTCTTCTAGCCGAAATCTCTGCAGCAATATATGTCACACGTGGAGGCCCTAAGGGCTGCAATATTAGGGAGGAAAAGAGAAATGATAAAACAAACTGATAAAATGGGATGATACTCTTCATAACAACATAGGTAATGAATGAAACTGGCCCTGGGATGGCTGATTGCTATGACTCTGACTTCTGAAAGTCCCTGGTGGCAGCTGCAGGCGAAATGTATTACATGAAACACTTTCAAATGAATAATCTTCCATGTAATCCAATTCTGATTCTTACAATGTCATTGTCGCATAGAGGGGTTCCTGTGTAGGAGACCCCCCTTTATGAATTATGGGGCATATCGAGAACTCAGACCATATGAAATAATGAAATTGTTTTTATTATTATTATTTTTTTTTATAATTTAGAGATTACTGAATATCATAGAAATTCGGTGTACTATGTATAGCTTTTGATGATTATCAAAAACCCAAAAAACAAATTGAGGATTGGAAGACCTATTAAAATGCTGCAATATGATCAATACCCCTATTAAATATTACTGACGTCGCCTAGTGGACCCTGTTGTGCCTAAATGGTAAGGCACACTTAAAGAAGTGGGAGTCAGTTTCTAAAAGATCGGACTTAATATCAGTAGGAAACAAGGGTGCAATTATCTGGGTTGATTTGACAGCTAATTATCATGTCAGCCTTTACAGAGAACAGATGATTAATGGTGAGTAATCAATATTGTTGCACAGACTCTGCTGTGAACTTAGACGCAGGCTGAGTAATGCTTTAATAAACTCTTGGCAATGCTTCTTTTTTAGCTTTCTGAGAGCAAAACAGCCATGGAAGGTGATGGCTTTTTATAGCAAGACCTTTTCAACTTTGGGCAGTTGAAAACTCTTTTTTTTCCAGTTAAAATGCGTCTGGCTAATAGTAGGGATGCTTTAGCTCGATTAGTGTTTTGAAAGTTTGTGTGTAGTATTTTTACATTTAAAAAACAGGCAATAAAAAGGCTCACCTTTGACCGACAGTTTTATGCGTTTTTTAATGCAGCTTGTGCCGATAAAAGCATGCTTGATTTGAGAGTGAAAAGGTCGCTGGCAAGTTGATCAGAGAAGCTTTAAAACAGTTTTATTGACCTTATATTAGCAGAGTTCTGCATTGCGCTCCATGAAATTAGTAAAGGTAACATGAAATGAAGATTGCAAACATTCCAGTTGTCCAGAATTATGCTTGCAAAAGTATGAAAGCCTTCTTTAAAGGGGTTATCCAAGTAATGAAAAAAAAAACAATGTAAAACTCATCAGGACTTACATATACATTAGTTAACCTTGACTTCTTGAAAAAAAAAAAAAAACATACTTACACCTTTGCATAGTTCTGTTATACATGCTTTGTTTACATGCTGCAGCAAAGCTGTGGGGGCATGTAACAACAATGACTCAGCTCTCCCTCATGAATATTTTTGGGTGTGAATAATCTGCCCTTCCCCGCCCCCTGCACTGCACTTCTTGCTCTGCACAACCTAACATTGCATACACTGTCACATGATCATCTCCTAGCTCACACAGGCAGATCTGCTGTACATACATCAGAGGCTGGCCCACACACACATCACAGGCTGGCCCACACACATATCGCACGCTAGCCACCACAAACATCGCACGCTGGCCCACACACACATCACAGGCTGGCCCACACACACACCGCACGCTGCCCCACACACATATCGCACGCCAGCCACCACACACATCGCACGATGGCCCACACACACATTGCACGCTGCCTCACACACACATCACACGCTGCCCAACATACACATCGCACGCTGGCCCACACACACATCACAGGCTGGCCCACACACAGATCGCACGCTGCCCCACATACACATCGCACGCTGGCCCACACACACATCGCAGGCTGGCCCACACACACGCCGCACGCTGGCCCACGCACACATCGCACGCTGCCTCACACACACATCACACGCTGCCTCACACACACATCGCACGCTGCCTCACACACACATCGCACGCTGCCTCACACACATCGCACGCTGCCTCACACACACATCGCACGCTGCCTCACACACACATCGCACGCTGCCTCACACACACATCACACGCTGCCTCACACACACATCGCACGCTGCCTCACACACACATCGCACGCTGCCTCACACATACATCGCACGCTGCCTCACACACACATCGCACGCTGCCTCACACACACATCGCACGCTGGCCCACACACACATCCCACGCTGCCTCACACACACATCCCACGCTGCCTCACACACACATCCCACGCTGCCTCACACACACATCCCACGCTGCCTCACACACACACATCCCACGCTGCCTCACACACACATCCCACGCTGCCTCACACACACACATCCCACGCTGCAAAACACACATCACATAGAAATATATATTTACCGATCTATATCTCTGTATATATAGATGGTATACAGTATATAGAGATTTATATTTACTGATCTATGTCTCTATATACATATATATAGATGGTATACAGTATAAAGAGATATATATTTACCGTTCTATATACATATATATCTATATACCATCTATATATATGTATATAGAGATATAGATGGGTAAATATATATCTCTATATACTGTATACCATTTATATATACAGTATGTATATGGAGATATATATATATATATATTTACCAATCTATATCTCTATATACATATATATAGATGGTACACAGTATATAGAGATATATATTTACCGATCTATATACATATATATCTATATATACCATCAATGTATATGTATATAGAGACATAAATCAGTAAATATATATCTCTATATACTGTATACTATCTATATAAATGTATATGGAGATATATATTTACCGATCTATATACATATATATATATATATAGATGATATATATAGATATGTATATAGAGTTATAGATCAGTATATCTATATATACATATTTGTCATCTATCATCATGGGCCCTAAATTTACTTGTGGTTTGGGATGGGGGTGGCTTTGGGCTCCGTTCGCCAGTGGGCGAGCGAGCTTCTATTTTCACAAGGCTGCCGGCACTGGTAAGGATCGCGCATGAGCGATCCCTCACAGGAGCCGGCCGGCAGCCAGACGCAGAAGGAGGGGGGCAGTCACACAAGGCTCTGACGTTTTGTGTACAGAGCCAGGCCACTCCCTAAGGCAGGAATCAGCCTGTACACGAAACGTCACCACAGGAGCCTGCTGGATGACGTTGTGGGGTCACGTGACCCGCATCGGCCGTGAAGAAACACGGCAGAATAAATGAAGAAAGTAAATTAGAAAAGCATTCATAAGTAAGTTATAAGCCACATTAGAAAAAGCATATATAACTCAGACAACCCCTTTAAAGCCACTGATAATAGTTATGGATAAATGATGGGCAAGTTACAGACAGACTGGACATCTAATTGGTGCGTGGACATGTAGTCGGTGGCTTGGTGGAGTAAATGTGAGCAGTGCTGCCTTGAAGTACAGATTTAAGGTATGAGATTGTATAATAAAGTCATTTGGTTTGGGAGTATTAAAGGGATTTTTCATTAATTAAATACTGATGACCTATCGATTGGGGTCTGACACCTGGAACCTCACCAATTAGTTGTTTTGGGTAGAGGCCAGAAACTATATAGTTGATGGAGCCACAAGCACAATGTTCTAATCACTGTATAGTGACTGTGTCGTAGGAACTGCAGCACAGCTCCCATTCAAGTGAACGAAGCTGAACTGCAGTATACCTTCCATCCACTGTATAGATTCTGATGCCAGCGGCTGGCTAAAGCAGCTATTCGGTGGGGGTACCAGGTGTTTACTCCTTTGATATGATGTCTCAGAAAAGTCCATGATAACTCCTTTTAGGGATGTTACTCACCTCTTCCAGAGCTGGCAGCTTTCTAGGTTTGAGATGACGACCAGGTCAGGCTACCAAATCAACCAGAATGCCTTAATAACATTGTCATCATTACCTGCTGAGCAAAGTACTTAAACATTTTTAGCTTACTTTTGACTAATCCTAAGGGTGCATTCACATGAATGTGTGATGGCCATGCCCGTGTTGTGGATCAAAAACCACGGGTACTGGCCGTGTGCACCCTGCATCGTGGTGCAGACTTGTTGACTTCAATGGGTCCGTGATCTGCAAGATAAAGTGAAAGAGAGGACATGTTTCATCTTTTGCAGCACAGAGGCACAGACCAGACCCATAAGCACCCGGAAGCCTTTTTATGTGTTTTTGTGTGCTTCCTTGTCTGTGCCTCTGCATCGCATATCCTATCTTTGCCCACATCTTGGGGATCATGGAACCATTGAAGTCGATGCGCCCTAACTCTGATCCTGACCTTTACCTTAACCTTGGCTCTGGAGTATACCCTTGTCTTACTTCTTGACAGATATTGCTAGGTACTTATTGCTCAACCTCCTGGTTTTGACCCAAGACATTCTGATCTTCTGATTATGCCTCTGCTTCACATTCTGGTGATGACACCTTGCTTTGTTCCTGCTTCAGTCATTCCTAGAAGTATATTATCTACCTATAAGTGATTACTTTAGGGGCCACAACCTCAAAATTTAACTGCTATGTAGCTTATTGAAGGAGTTAAGAGTGATAAACGAGAAGATTCTCTAGACTGCGCACCTCATTTTAGCCAGCTTCAAACCAGTTGTGGCTCAAGATCCACTCCTCTGGTGACAATCATAACAATGAAGAAGATAATTTGCTCATCCTATGCACATATACGGCTTGATATATGAGCTGAGCAATATTTGCATGAACGTCATATTTTACCTATATCGTTTGGTGGGATCTTTAGGATAATCAAATTTCCCTATTTAGGTTATTTAGCTACCTATGTGTATGTACCTAATACAGAGGTCAATCTTAGTGCATTCTTTCAACAGCACCATAGAATATGTTAGTACTATGAATATAGATTTAATAGAGTAATATGGGTACCATCAGCCTTCAGCTTCATTGTTTGTCTCTGAAGAGCTGAGAATGGGCTATAAATACCGTAGTATAATCCCACTGTCAGATCTGTGAGGAGAGCTGTCCAGAACTGAAGGGGCATGGTGACCAGCCAATAGTCCCTGTGTTAAAGCAACCAATGAGTATGATATGTCAGAGGTGAGGAAATGATGGTGACCCTTAGGTCCGGATGTGTTCAGGGTGTGTTCAGGGAAACTAGCACCATTTTGCAAGCAAGTTCAGTCAGTTTTGTCTGCGATTGCGTTCAGTTTTTTTCCGCGGGGGTGCAATGCATTTTGATGCTTTTTTCTTTGAGGCCTAAGGCCCCTTTCACATGAGCGAGTTTTCCACGCTGGTGCAATGCGTGAAATGGACACATAGCACCCGCACTGAATCCTGACACATTCATTCCAATGGGTCTGTGTACATGAGCTTTTTTTTCACGCTTCAGTTATGCGTTGCATGAAAAACGCAGCATGTTCTATATTCTGCATTTTTCATGCAGCCCTGGCCCCGTAGAAGTGAATAGGGCTTCAGTAAAAAACGCATTCCATCCTGAAGCAAGTGCGGGTGCAATGCGTTCTTCACTGATGGTTGCTAAGAGATGTTGTTTGTAAACCTTCAGTTTTTTATCACACGCATGAAAAACGCATCAAAACGCATTGCACCCGCGCAGAAAAAACTGAACAACTGAACGCAATCGCAGACAAAACTGACTGAACTTGCCTGTAAAATGGTGCAAGTTTCCCTGAACGCACTTCGTCGCGCTCATGTGAAAGAGGCCTAAATCAAACACCTGACCAAATTTAACTAACTGTGGATAGGCATGATTGAAGCCAAAACTCTGGAATCAAAACCTCACCATACATTGTCAATGCCATAGTCGTACAGTTGTTTTCA
Source organism: Rhinella marina (assembly GCA_900303285.1). Lineage (NCBI taxonomy): Eukaryota > Metazoa > Chordata > Amphibia > Anura > Bufonidae > Rhinella > Rhinella marina. The sequence goes on from ONZH01002780.1 coordinate 24,977, forward strand.
ATAGAAATATTCAAGAAGTTTAGCAGCATTCATCTAAATTAGTTTGTCAGCTTCCTCTCAGATATCAGTACAGTACATGGTCTTAAAAATCAAAAGATTATGATAAGATCTGCTACTTTACGGAATATTGCTTGGCAACTGTATCACCAATATTGCACAAGTGATATATTCAATTAACCATGGGGTTAAGTTATTGGATGCTGTCCATTTTATTAACGATATGCATGTGGGTAAAACAGTAACACAGTGACTTTATTCCAGAGTAGCAGGATCAGCCCTGGGGTGGTAGCTTGCATTAGATTCTGTAGACTAAGGCCTCATGCACACGAACGTGTGCCGGCCGTGCCCGTGCTGCGGTCCGCAAACTGCGGTCCGCAATGCACGGGCACTGACCGTGAGGCCACCGCATGCGGATCACGGACCCATTCACTTAAATGTGGTCCGCGATCCGCATCCGAGGGTCCGCACCGCAAAAAAGTAGTGCTTGCGCTACTTTTTTGCAGTTCGGAGGCACGGCCAGAAACACCACGGAAGCACACCGTAGTGCTTCCGTGGTGTTCCGATCCGTGCCTCCGCTCCGCATCTCCCGGATCGCGGACCCATTGAAGTGAATGGGTCCGCGATCCGTGATGCGGGCTGCACACGGCCGGTGCCCGTTTATTGCGGACCCGCCGTATGCAGACCGCAGCACGGGCACGGCCAGCACACGTTCGTGTGCATGAGGCCTAAGGGTTATCTTGCTTTTTTTTTTTTATAAATGTTCGCTGCAACTTTGCAGATATATAAGCAGACTGCACCATCATTAGGCTAGAAATGCATTGCAGGATATACCTCACATGAACATATTGCTTCAGTTCTTTCCAGCTTTCTTGATCCCACCAAGCCACATTTCATATACCCTGTTAATGTGCTTCTGGCACTGGATGCTTAATTAGGATTACCATGGCTTGTTGGCAGAGTTACACCATCACATTAATTTTTGATAGAAACCTTAGTTTCAACTCAAATCTTCAAAAGGACACTGGCTTGATCTTTCCTCCCTCTGCGTATATTCAGCTTTTCTGTACTAACATTTTTATATATTTTTCTGTGCTTCAAGAAAGCTGAAGATGAAAATATACTAATAAATATATAAATTTACAGGTGGATGAGGGCATCTTCTTGCTGTATGTAAATATTCATCACAATAAGAAAAATAACGTTGCTCAGACAAACTCAAACCCTGATTAAGATCTCATAAATAATCTGAAATACGGTTATATGGAAGATGTACTTTTGGATTTAAAGTTTGGTAATCTTATGAAGCAATGCTGGAAACTTACTAGGTCTTTCCTATAGCAATCCTTCTCTAAAGGGAACCTGTAATATTGGACATGGAGTCTGAGCTGCAAACAGCATATAGAGCTGGAGAAGCTGAGCAGATCTGTGGGTAACGATATAGTAAAATGTGTAATTTATGCATTTAAATTCCTCTTTCTGGGCTTAGGGGTCCAGTGGGTGGATGTACTCAGTGACTGGCATCATACAGAACCTGGTATCATTAGCTACAGGACTCCTAAGCATAGAAAGAGCAGTAATTTTAAAGGGAATCTATCACAAAAATATTTTATTTATGCTAAAAAAATCTATTATATATTTGTAAGAAATAATAAATAAAAATTCCAATGTGTGAAATATTATAAATAAATATTAGATTTTACCATATTTACCATCTTTGGTCACCAGGGGGAGCTCTGCTGGCCAAATGAGGCTTTGAGCAACCTGTAAGTAGGCATGCTGCAAAAAAGTGGGTGGTACCAATGACATCACCAATTCACACCTTCTGCGGTGACATCACTGCTTCAGCAAGATAAGATGAGACAATGGCTTCGTTACAAAAACACAGATCTCTGCTCCTCAGGCTCCTCCCCACTGGTCACATGGCGATTACATCACTAAGGTCCTACAGCCCCAAGAACCTCCATCTACTCTGTTTCTGAGTCCTGGGCCGCTCACCCCAGCAGTACACTCAGCAAAAATTGTCTGCACTGCTGGGGTGAGCTGCCATAGAATTTAGAACAGGCAGCCTAATGAAGACAAGGACGCTGCTGCAGGAGTGAGGAGCAGGCACAGTGGGCTTCCCCCAGCAGCAAGGAGGGAGGACCTGGCTGTGTGTTACTGGTGTCATCACAGGGGCGGGCTCACGTCTTCCATTCATTCTCTATAGGGTCGACAGCGACTGAGGAAACCTATGTACATGCCTGCCGTAAGTGAGGTGCCATTATGTTGTAAACCCAGACTGTCACACTTTACTTCCAACATGGCAGCCCCCATGTAAGGCAAGAAAACTAAATAAAAAAAAAACATTTACACAATTTGAAAAATACATTATGTTAAAACCTGCTTTTGTTATGTTGTAAAACATATCAAAATTTTTTTCTTCGCGATAGTGTCCCTTTAAAGGGGTTGTCTGAGTTCAGAGCTGAACCCGGACATATCCCCATTTTCACCCAGGCAGACCCCCCTAACTTGAGCATCGGAGCATTTTGTGCTCCGATGCTCTCCTTTGCCCTGCGCCGAATCGCGCAGGGCAAAGGCATTTTAAGGAGTTCCGGTGATGAACCGGGCTCTCCTTAGGGCAGCACTAAAGCCGACCCATCAGAGCCAGTGACTTCACCAAACACACTGCTGGCGGAAGCCTCTGCCCAGCAGTGTGTTATGGTAAATAAAAGAGCCTTTGCCCTGTGCGATCCTGCGCATTTCATGCTCCGATGCTAACATCAGGGGGGCTATTTGGGTGAAATTCTGGGTATGTCCTGGATCAGCTCTGAACCGGGACAACTCCTTTAATAAATAAAAGAAAATTATTAGAGGGACTTTGTCATGAGGGTAATATTTGAGGTCACCAGTGGCGTAACTACAACTAACTGGGCCCCACAGCAAATTTTTGAATGGGGCCCCCCCAGAAACGTTCTCGCAACCCTGAACTCACATGCAACCCTCACTCTTGTGGCTAGTCAAGATTGAGCTCTCCCAGACAAGGCCTGACAACCGCTCCATTCGCTTTCTATAGTGTCACTGTATATAATGTCATTGCATAATACTGTTGAGGGGGGCCTGACAATAAAATCTTTTAGTCTCCCTCCTGAGGGGGCCCCTTGTGGGTCTGGGCCCCAAAGCAGCTGCTTCCCCTGCTTCCCCTATTGCTACGCCCCTGGAGGTCACTTTTCTTTGAGTCTGCGCTGAAAAACTTTGTAAAAATTTGTTAAACAGCGCACTGCATTTGTTAAATTTGGCTCATCTTTAACCCCTTAAGGATCAAGCCCATTTTTGTTCTTGCAATTTCGTTTTTTCCACCCTACCTTCCAAGAGCTATAACTTCTTAGATTTTTCTATTCACATAACGATATGAAGGTTTATTTTTTGCTGGACAAGTTGTATTTTTAATGGCACTACTTAATGTACAATAAGTTGTTTTGGAAAATGGTTAAAAATAATTTATGGAGGGGTTTATATATGCATGGATAAACCTACACAGCACAGAAATACACATAGGGCTCCACATTTTTTGCTCAATGGGCTTAATTTATGGATGATAAAAATCTGATGCTTGAAGGATGCTAAGTACAATTCTGTATATAAGTTTAAGTTGTTATTTATATGCTAGCTGTATCCTTCTTGCATTATTTGAGTTTGAATTGATGGCAAAGGACTGATAATTTACCTGAAGTCTTCTTATATATCTGTTGTGTAGGGTCAGCATGGGTAATAAAACTGATAACAAGACTCAAACAAGTATCTACATTAAATAAACGTAGGTATTTTCCATAACTACAACAAAAAGAAATATAGGTAAGTTAGACACTAACTTAGGCGCAAGTTTATAAAACATGATAAAGTCCATAGGAGAACTGATAACAGAGTTTTCTGAGACATATATATTGATGATCTATCATCAGGATAGGTAATCAAAATCAAATCAGTGGATGTCCAATACCTGGCATCCCCACTGATCAGCTGTGGCACGCAGCTGCCAGCACCAGAAACTGTACAGCAGAAATAAATCTCCATCTACTGTGCAGTTTCCTGGACCAGCCTACTGCAGATCACCTCCATTCATTTGAATGGGACATGAACTGCAGTACCCCAGCATAACCACTACACAGTGGACAGAACCTTGTACTTCTGGCTCCGTTCCCTCTATAGTTTCTAGTACAAGCAGCTGTCTGAAATAGCTGATAGTTGAGGGTGCTAGGCAGGCTCGGACTGGCCCACCGGGGTGCTGGGGAAATCCCGGTGGGCCCCTGCCTTTTTACAGTAATCAGCAAGGGCAGGCAGCCCCAGCTTTCTGCTGGCAAGCACCGCTGCCTGCCGCTTCAATAGGGAGAGCAGAGCTACCTGACATAAAGAAGATGGCGAGATGGTCTTGACTGTCACTGTCACGATCATTTTGCAACTTAACCTGCCTGGAAGAAGCAGCGATGACTGTTCAGTGATAAGTTCCATCTTTTAGTGGGAGGCGCAGGCCCCTCCTCTTGATACGTCAGGTGCGTTGCCTGCGCTTTCTTCCCACTCCCTGTGCCGCACGGACGCACCCTGCGCCCTCACAGAGCCACACTGCCCGCCCATATTCTGGAGTCTGCAGAGCGCGGCTGGCTTATGTTGTGCTGTGTAGACATGCAGGTAGGGCTGCTGGCCTGTGTCCCCCATAAACAGAAGCTTCAGTGCTTCAGGCTGCTACTAGTCTACCTATAATAAAGGTAATTTATAGTTTATATAAAATATTTTACAATATATTATTTATAAAATATATTCACATTTTAGTGCATTTCCTTTTGGAAATTACAACTCCTAGTATGCCCTGTGAGGTGCAGACCTTCAGGACATGCTGGGAGTTGTTTTCCTGCAACAGGCTGTAATTTTATGTCACATTTTTGATTGCATGCCATTAATTATAAAGTACAAATCGTCCCCTCAAAAAATGAGTCCTCACACAGTTCCGTAGACGTAAATGTGCTTTCATTTTGTGCTTTGTGTCCATTCACACGTCTGCATTTTGCGGACCGCACATGGCTGGCATATAATAGAAATGCCTTTTCTTGGCCGTGGCTGGTAAGAATAGGACATATTCCATTTTTTTTGAAGGGCCGCGGAACAGAGTATATTTTGTGGTCCCTATTCAAGTGAAATGTGGCTCAGGTGCGGACCAAACAACGGTCGTGTGCGTAAGGCCTTACTTAAACAGGCTGGCTGAGGGACTGGGTGGTTCATCTAGGCTAGGACAATGAGTTTCCATGTGTGAGTGCTGTCCAAACTACTACTGATGCCACTACTTGTTAGCGATTTATCTGGAGGTGTAAATGTACAGCTGATTACCTGATGAACGAACGCTCATTCATCGGGTACCGTAATTCGATCGTTTGTGTGCACATAAAAATGATCATTTACTGGAAGTAGATTGAGAAAAGCTGCTTAATGAGAAACAATGTGATACAGAGCAGTGCACACTGTATTGTGTGCTAAACTACAAGTATTCATGTGCATGAGCCCGAAAAATGAAGTAATATTTCTTTTTGGTAACTGTAGGGTGGGCCCCTAGAATGATTTCCACTGGTGGGCCCTAGGCACCCCAGTCCGACACTGGTGCTAGGTGACAGACCTCAACTGATCTGATATTGATGACCTATCAAGAGAATAGGTCATCAATCAAACAATCACTAGTAAAGGTGCACTGCGGCGGTAATGCAATTGACAATATATGGCTAAACCCTCACACTGATGTTAAAATGAGACTTTCGCCAATATATTCTTATATCAAGAACATACCGGAGCCTGAGCACCGTGTCAAGGTATCTGAGTGGCTCGGGACCTAACGCTAACCTACCTTGCCGTATGGGAAATTGCTGAAGGAGCATATAGGCCGACACACAGCAAGCTTCTCCTAGTTACCTCCAGCGTGAAATCACACATACAATGGGAGGAGACTATGAGCCCCACCTACCAATGACTCATGTGACTCAGGCTACACAGGTGCACCAGAATGTTACCATAAGATGTAAGTAATGGTACATACAGACCTGAAGTTGCCACACCTCCAGGTATAAATGTTCAAATACAATCACAGAAAAAAACGTGGTCTAAAATGGCAGAAAATTGCTCAGACCCCATATGCTGTTGCGCATATCAAACCGGGGGAGCAATGTGATCCGTTGCTAACAGCAATCCCCAGCAAAAATGCATACAATGGAGGATGCCTGCAGCAGACCATATGTACCACAAAAACATCCTACACAAGGTAACAAATTGTGCGGATGTGGCGAACTATATAATCAAACAATCACTAATAAAGGTGCACTGCGGCGGTAATGTAATTGATAATATATGGCTAAACCCTCACACTGATGTTAAAATGAGAATTTCGCCAATATATTCTTATATCAAGAACATACCAGAGCCCGAGCACCCCGTATGTGTGATTTCACGCTGGAAGTAACTAGGAGTTGATCGCTGTGTGTCGGCCTATATGTTCCTTCCGCAATTCCCCATACGGCAAGGTAAGTTAGCGTTAGGTCCCGAGCCACTCTGAGATACCTTGACGCGGTGCTCGGGCTCCGGTATATTCTTGATATAAGAATATATTGGCGAAAGTCTCATTTTAACATCAGTGTGAGAGTTTAGCCATACATTGTCAATTGCATTACCGCTGCAGTGCAACTTTACTAGTTCGTCACATCCACACAATTTGTTACCTTGTGTAGGATGGTTTTGTGGTACATGTGGTCCGCTGCAGGGTTCCTCCATTGTATGCATTTTTGCTGGGGATTGCTGTTAGCAACGGACCACATGTGCAGGAATTGCTCCCCCGGTTTGATATGCGCAACAGCATATGGGGTCTGAGCAATTTTCTGCCATTTTAGACCACGTTTTTTTCTGTGATTGAATAGGTCATCAATATCTAAGTAGGAGAAAACCCCTTTAACACTTGTGTAACCTGAGGCCTACCAATACATTCATTCAATGTGTTATGGACAGAACACCAGTAATCATCTTAGCATCAAATTCAACTTGATATTTACTTTAAAGATCTTCATTCTTGGCTGAAGACAACTCTTTATGCATTGTCTGTGCTCTGACTTTGTGGGAGAGATAGAGAGAGAGAGCTGTGACCTTCTCATGAAAAAATGGCTTTTGTCATAGAGATTACAATGAATGTCAACCCCTGATCAAAAAAGGTTGGAAATTTCTGTAAGGAGTAAGAAATTCCACAGATGGAGAGAGCTGATGAGAGGAAAGTTCTAGAAATGCTTAAAAAGGCTTGTATATTGATGTCACACATAGAGCAAATAAAATTACAGGTGGGAATTAATCAACCAATTGTGACCAGTTTTTACTGTTGGAAAGTTGCAAATCAGGGTGCAGGGCATATTGCTGCAACAATTGGATAGGGTTAAGCAGGAGGAGGCATGACCAGCAACTTTCCAAAAGATTTATTATTGCTAAAGTCAGAAAATGGTGCAAATTTGCCCCATACCTACATTGGCCCCTAGCATGGATGAGCAAACCCAAACTTTGCGAGTTCGGGTAGCCAGACCAGAACCAGAACCTTTTAACTGGGGTTCGGGTTCGGTGTTCGAGTCATTTTATTATTTTCAGTTATCATGCTGCCGCAGTGTCTAAGGACCTGCGATGACGTCACTGCGCTCACCACGTGGTGAGCTCAGTGCTGTCCTCGCAGGTCCTTCTAGCTTCATTCAGCAGGACCTGCCAAAGGATCTGCAGTGACGTAATTGCAGGTCCTTTTACGGGTCCTGCTGAAAGAAGATAGAGGACACTGCGGCAGCGTGATCAAGTGGATGAGTTGTTGTTTTTTTTTTTTTTTAACCTCTAAATTTCCATATTCTCTTGCATTCTGTCTTAAGAATGCTAGTATTTTCCGCTACGATTATGTTATAGCGGAAAATAATAAAGTGAAGTTTGGGTCCCCATTGACTTCAATGGGGTCCGGGTTCGGGGTCACATTCGGGTCCTGGCATATTTGTTTGCCGGACCTCATTCTAGTCAATGGTAGTGGCAGCCATTCTGGGACAGTCCGGCAATACTGGATACAGAGAGCTCTGGCAGGATGTTCTCTGCCGCAACAGCCTGCTGGAACTTCTGGCAGCAGTGTGAAAGTAGCCTAAGGGCTTTTTCTGCAGATTTGCTGATGTACCGGGCTCTGGTAGGCAGAAGGCTGCTCAGCAGTGTGAAAATGCAAACCAATATCCCTTGCCCTCAGCTCACTATTGATACCATACATTTAAACATGGAGTGTACTTCTGGTATCTGTGAAAAGCATTTCTCTGTCTTCTAGGTGATGAACCTAAAGACGTCAATGGCTTTTGCATTTTGAATGACTATAGGTTTAACAGTTGACCACTTTATCATTGATGTTTTACCCGCCGGTCTTAATAAAGCCCTACACAGGCGCAGGCCTCTTCATATCTTTGGCGTATCCAGCGCCGGTTCTCAATGTAAGACAGCTTCTGAGCTTTCTTACATTTAGACCTTTTTCTACACCTAAAACAATCATAGAAAATGGTGAATAAGATGGGCCTACCTGCCCGTCCCCTTTCCTGCCCACGCCATGTCCACAATTTTAGACTTGGCATGAGCGGGGCAAAGTCGCAAATGGTTAGTTGCGCCACTGTCTGCGTCTGAGATGTGCCTAATTTAGGAGTATTTCTGCATAGTAAATGACCCCCTTTGTTCTTTTGTGCACTCATCTAATATTTTGGACATCCCTCCCGGCTCACTTTTATCATTTGGAGATAATGCTGATATATAAAGAAATAAAGCCTAGCACATAATAAGAATGATCACTTACAAAGAACTGACGGTAAAGCAAGCACTGAAGAGATAACAATTACAGATTGTAGAACGGCAGTCATAATTAAAAACTTTCTACATATTTTCTATTACATGGCACTATTAGCCAAGAATCACAGCACCCCACTGCCATCACTACACAGAAAGAGTTAAGAGTCATCATGGCTATTTGGTGATAGAGCTAACATTTCCATAAAAATGAAAGGGGAAAAATGTGTTTATGAATAATGGAGCATTTCACATCCATCTGCCTTCTCAGACATTTGTTTTAGATCCCATAGCCAATTATATAGCATGCTTGAATGATAACTGGTTCTTTTCCTCAGGCTCATTCTGCTCGGTAATTTCTACATTGATAGTTGCGACCAACCTCTAAGGTTAGTTGCCATATGGTAGTTCAATATGGTATATAATACCTCCCATTGTTCCGTACATTGTAATATTCTCGTACTATGAGGAGGTAGAATACAAAGAGTGTCAAGGTGTTTGTAGACAGTGACTGGCACTGCAGGTTTATGCCACTGAAATCAAAGGCTAGGTTTCCATTTTTACACTTTCGAAAGGCAATTTATTTTACTACACGGTTATATGTATGTGGCACAACAGTACATACCAACATAGACGATAGAGTCTATATAAGAGCTCTTTTTTGTGAGCTGTAGTTTTTTTTATTACCATTTTGAGATTTGTATAACTTTTTGATCACTTTTTATTTAATTTATTTTAGTATTTAGGATATGTTTCCTTTTATACACTTTCTAAGGGCTTTTTTTACATGTATGTGGCAAAACAGTACATACCAACATAGAGAACTACAGATTGGAGCAAGCACCCTCCCTGTAAGTTATTGTTCCTGTTTCCATGGTCACAATTTGTCATAACATCTAAAAGGTTAAATGTCCATGTTCAAAGTTGACTCTGATCATAGACACTGCTGGTTGTTGTCTGCTGTGTAAAACAGCAGGCACCGGATGGTTATGGTGCCAGCTCAGCTCCTGAGCTGGCACCATCGTCCAACACCTGCTGTACATGTACAGTGATGTCACAGATGGGTTAATGTGCTCATTATAAACAAGCTGTAGCATAAAGCTGTTTTCAGATGTGCATACCTTAGTAATTGGCAATATTTTTGGGGAAGAATCAACAGAATTTCTGTGTTTAGCTTTCCAGTTTGGTGATCACTTGCTTGTTTCACTCCAAGAACAAATTTTAATAATTTTATAATTACAAATAAAAACTTTAACATTAATTAAAAATGTGTATTATTATATGCACTTATATAGCCTTACTATATTCCCAAAACTAAGCTCCCTCTCAGTATCTCTTTGGAGTGTGGGAGGAAACCCACACAAACACAGGGAGAACATACAAACTCCATGCAGATGTTGTCCCTGGTCAGATTCGAACCCAGGACCCCAGAGCTGAAAGACACTAGTGCTAACCACTGAGCCACCATGCTGCCCATATTTTCAGAAAAAAGACACCTGTTGCACTATGATAGTGCTACCTACCTTTATACTTATATATCATATGTTATACAATTATGCATCAAAATAAGACATTCTGTACATAATGAATACAAAAATATTTTTGTGGCTACTGAAGCAGACCCCCAGATACACACTTCAGGCTGTGAGGAGATGATACATGTGTTTATGCCCCATGTCTACCTCAACACATCTTTCATGAGAAATTATAAAGCAAAAATCACTGTGATACAGATGTTGCTTAAGGCTACTTTCACACTTGCGTTGTGGTTTTCCGGTATTAAGATCAAGCAGAGGATCTCAATACCGGAAAAAAACTGATCAGTTTTGTCCCCATGCATTCTGAATGGAAAGAGATCCGTTCAAGATGCATCAGGATTAGTGATGAGCGAACCTACTCGTAACGAGCGGTTCAATGCTCGGATCCCCTGCCCGCAGCCATCCGGGTCCATCCTCACCAAACTGTAAGTCAATGAGGACGGATCTGTTTGGTGTCACATACCAGTGTGCGACACCAAATGGATCTGTCCCCATTGACTTACAGTCGGGGGAGGACGGATCCGGATGGCTGCGGGCAGGGGATCCGAGCATTGAACCGCTCGTTACGAGTAGGTTCGCTCATCACTAATCAGGATGTCTTCAGTTCAGGCAGCTTTCAGTTTTGTGAGCGGACACAAAACAGCAGCAAACTGTAGTTTTGTGTCCGGTCATAAAAACTGAAAGAAACTTATCAGGTACTGAAACCAATGTAAGTCAATAGTGACGGATCAGTTTTTTTAGGAGACAAAACGAGAGACAAAAAAAACGGATCCGTCATCCATTGACTTTCAATGTATTTAGTGCCTGATCCGTTTTTTCAGTTTTGATATCACACAACTGCATCCTAACGGAACGGATGCATCCTGATGTGCAAAATCAAAACGGATCAGTTTAATTCAGGTATAGAGATCCTCTACCGGATCTTAGTACCTGAATTAACAATGCAAGTGTGAAAGTAGCCTACCATTTCATTTACAGAGGTAACAAATTATCTAAATATGTGCAAAGGGTGATTAGATGTGGGACTGCTTTTCTTCTGACTGTTTAGTAGAAATAAAAAAACAATCACACCTCCCAACCAACTGTGACAATAGGAGAGTACATATACTCTCCGATTAGGTGATAACCAGGGGTGATAAGAAGAAAAGTCCAAGTGCAATGAAACACAGTCCAAAAGAGTCCTTTTCCATCTTTTCATTTTCATTTTTTTATTCCCAGCCTTCCCAGAGTCATAACCTTTTTAATTTTCCATTCACATACGAATGAGGCAGGGTTAACACACAAACTCAAACTCAAATTTCTTAACTCATCGCGTTATCTCGAAACAAAAGCCATTGAAAAGCAATTGAAGGTGTTTGCTTGACGCATTTAGTTTAGATAACACGTCTCAGAAAGCATGTGTGTTAACTCTACTACATCTGTAGCTGTATGAAGGTTTTTGTTTGCTAGACAAGTTGTACTTTCTAATGGCAGAATTTATGATTGCATACAATGTAGTGGGAAAAAAATTTAAATGAGATTTAATTATTTAAAAAAAAAAACACCATTCAGCCATAGTATTATGAGCTTTGCTTTTACAGCATTGCCATTGAAAACTGACCAGTTACTTTAATTCTATGGGTCAGTACAATTAATTGCTCATTTTATGCAGGGTGATCTTTGGGGTATGTATGACTTTTTGATTGCTTTTTATTCAGTTTGGCGAATTGGCCATTTTGACAGGTTTTTTTCCTTATGAGATAAATATTTTTATATTTTAAAACTACTGGTCTTTTTAAATGCAGAGCTGTCTGATGTTTATTTTTTAATTGTTTATGTATTTTTATTTTAATTATGGGAAAAGGGGGGTTTAAATTTTTTTTTTTTTTTACAATTTTCAATAGTTCCCCTTGGGAACTTGAACATCATCATCACAATCATTATATTGCTTCTCTCATAGACTCCAATGCATTAATATTGGCAACTATGAGAATTTCACTGTGTTCCTATGAAGCCCTGCCACAGGCAGGGTCTCCATTGGGATCTATGTGCTGCAGCCTCAGGAGTACCAAAGCTGCCGCACACAACATCCGGCTCCCCCGATCCTTGCTCGAGGAAGCCGTTGCACAGCCATGATCATGTGCTCCTCACACTTTTTTTAGCTCGCAGATGTTGTGCTCACATTTGACCATGGCATCTGAGGTGTTAAATGTGTGCAATCGACGTTATCTGTTTAACACAGCAGGCACCCGGAGGCTATGTCGTCCACTGCATTCTTGAGCTGGCCCCATTTTTAAATACACAAGGTGGACATTGAGATGAATAGCCATCAATGTAATAGAAGAGCGGCTCATGTACTCCAGACGGGGAGCTGCTTACACAGACCAACTATACATTCTGGCTTGTGGATGGGAGTCCCAAATGGAGAACATGTACAGTACATATGCCATAATTTTTGAAAAAAAAACTAATTCAATTAAATGATACAACCCAATTTAAAGCATATTCATATTTTAAGTTTTACAAAGACCTTTGCTCCTCTTTCTATGTGTAACTTGACTGAGGACAGGTGACAAACAAACTTAGTATATTGCACAAAGCAGCATTCAGAATAATATAATACTTGAACACTCTCTACAACTTAGTAATTAGTTTTGATTGAGTTGAGTACAACATCAAAACAATATTGTGCTAAGCCTCTGCATACACCATTGCTGGTGCAAGCTGTTTCTCTACTTATCTGGATACACCAGGTGCCTATATTCTCCAGCAGCATTGTCACTTGTACACTCCTGGGATTTTTAACCTCTGCTTGCTGCAAGCTCCTCTAATATTCTGCAGGTTCTGACACTCTGCTACTTATATTTCGTTCTGAGACCAGTAGATTGTAACTTCTCTCATGTCTTAGGTTCTCCACTCTGCTGCTCTGGTACTGAAGCTCTAGCTGTGAGTGAACTATAAACCCAGTCTCTGCACACACATGCACATACTGGAACAGTATTCCTTGCTCATATCCTGCTTGGGATGAATCTCTTTCCCTGGCTGTCCTGACCAGAATCTGGCTCCCTCTGCTGAAGAAAGATGTTACAGAAGTATCACTATTAGAGATGAGCGAGCACTAAAATGCTCGGGTGCTCGTTATTCAAGACGAACTTTTCCTGATGCTCGGGTGCTCGTTTCGAGTAATGAACCCCATTGAAGTCAATGGGAGACTCGAGCATTTTTTGCAGGGGACCAAGGCTCTGCCTAGGGAAGGCTGGGTGAAAACCTGGAAACATCAGAAAATGATGGAAACACCACGGAAATGGACAGGAAACAGCAGGGGCAGCGTGCATGGATGCCTCTGAGGCTGCCTAATCCCACCATTACCCCAAATTCTCCTGCAACAGCCTGGTGGTTACCCTCATGGCAATTGTGCTCACCCAGATCAAGAAAGGCGAGGCACATGCCCATCACATGTTAGGGAAGCACCCAACTAGGTGCAACGAAGGTCCATCACCCATGCCCATGCTGGCACTGCTCTCCTATCCCCAGCCACACGATGCAGGCATAAGCCTGACACAGCATGGCGGTTACACCAACAAGTGACCAAGTTAGATGAGGTAGCAGGTGAGCCACCCAAAAATTTAGCCTGACGCAGCAGGCATAGTAAGTCTGAGAAACCGTGACCGAGGTAGGCCCCACAATCCTCCAAGTGGGCAGTACATGAGCGGCCCCAGTGTCAGACTCGGTCAGAGTGACCGAGCTACACGACGGTAGCAGGTTGAGCACATAAAAAATTTAGCGTGGCCCTGTATGGCTGTGACTACACATTGACCGAGCTACATGACGGTAGCAGGTAGAGCACAGGAAAAAATTAGCGTGGCCCTGTATGGCTGTGACTACTCATTGACCGAGCTACATGACGGTAGCAGGTAGAGCACAGGAAAAATTTAGCGTGGCCCTGTATGGCTGTGGCTGTCAATTTAAGTACGGTTGTCAACTATGAAATTGATCAAGTGGGGCATGTGTTGTATGTATTCTTCTCAGTTTAAAACTGTATACTTCACCTATCCGGAAAAATAGTTTGGAGAGATAGAAAAAGAGGAAAAAGACGTATTTTTAAAAGTGACGTTTAGTATAGATCAGTTAAAGAGAAAGAAAGGATTTTATGAAATGGATTTGTATCACTGAGAGCAAAAAAACGTATTTTTTTACGTGACGTGCAGTATAGATCAATTACACAGAAACATCGGATTGTGGTCTGTGCAGACTGAGGTGCTGGACTGTAACTCACAGAATTGTTCCACTGAGCTGTATGAAATGGATTTGTATCACTGAGAGCAAAAGAACGTATTTTCTAATATGACGTGAAGTATCGATCACTTGGAGAGAAAAAGTGGAATGTGCAGACTTGGGCTGCTATAGTGCAAACCATTATGGTGGTGACAACAGAGTGAGCGAGTGACACTGCGGGAGCAGGCGAACCACATAAACATTTTTTTTTGGCCCTGTATGGCGGCGGTGAAAACAGAGTGAATGAGTTAGTATGCGGTAGCTGGTGAAGCACCCAAAAATTTAGCCTGACACAGCATGACGGTTACATGACCAATGACTTTGTCTGACTGAGAATGCAGTGAAATGGCTTTTGTTGAGCCTTCAAAAAATTTTTTCTTTTCGGAGTACATAAAGTCGACCCTCAGCAAAAAAAAATTATATTTAAATGTCGGTACTTGCGCCTCCTGAAAAATAGTTTTGGACTGTCTGACGCTCCTGAAACATTGTTTTACAGTCTGTAGTTGACACTGCGGAAAAATTGTTTGGAGAGAGGGCCTGTAGGTGGCCCTCCGGAAAAATTGTTTAGAGAGAGGGCCTGTAGGTGGTCCTCCGGAAAAATTGTTTGCAGAGAGGGCCTGTAGGGGGCCCTCCGGAAAAATTGTCATAAAAGAGTGCCAGTTGGCCCTCTAAAAAATTGTGTTTTGGGTCAGCGTTAGGCAAAGACGACAAGGAGGAGGTGTAGATAAGAGGAATCGGATACATAAGTAATGTTAATCTTTAGCTGCTTTCCCCCGGAGGAAATTTGAATTCCGGTGAAATCCAGGCTTTGTTCATTTTAATAAGCGTCAGCCTGTCAGCGCTGTCAGTTGACAGGCGTGTACGCTTATCGGTGATGACGCCACCAGCTGCACTGAATACCCGCTCTGACAACATGCTAGCGGCAGGGCAGGCCAGCACCTCCAAGGCGTACAGCGTCAGTTCAGGTCACGTGTCCAGCTTTAAAACCCAGTAGTTGTATGGAGCAGAGTGATCGGTCCGGACGTTGGTATGGTCAGCTAGGTACTCCCTCACCATCTTTCTGTAAAGCTCACCCCTACTCTGCCTAGACAGGTGACAGTGTCTTGCTGGGGTGACATAAAACTGGCAAAGGCCTTGGAGAGCGTTCCCCTGCCAGTGCTGGACAAGCTGCCTGCTCGCCTCCTCTCCCCCGCTACTTGGCCCACAGAACCATGCCCTTTGCCGCTAGCAGCGTCAGATGGGAAGGATTGTTTCAGCTTGTGCACCAGGGCCTGTTGATATTGATTCACTCTCATACTCCTTTCCTCTACAGGGATGAGAGTCGAAAGGTTCTGCTTGTACCGTGGGTCCAGGAGAGTGAACACCCAGTAATCGGTGTTTGAAAAAATTTCTTCTAATGCAAGGGTCATGGGATAGGCAGCCTAACATGAAGTCTGCCATGTGCACCAGAGTCCCAACACGCAAGAATTCCCTCTCCTCACTGGCCTGACTCTCCATTTCCTCCTCCTCCTCCAAGTCCTCCTCTTCAGCCCATACACGCTCAACAGTTAATAAGGACTGAGCACTGGTACCCTCTTCTGTCTCGCCGACATTCTCCTCCTCTTCCTCTTCCTCCTCATCCTCATCCCCCTCCTCCGATACACGCTGAGAAACAGACCGGAGGGTGCTCTGGCTATCAAGCGACGTATCTTCCTCCGCCGTCTCTTGTGACAAGCGCAAAGCTTCAAACTTCATGCTGAGCAGTGAATTTTTCAACAGGCAAAGCAGCGGGAAGGTGAGGCTGATAAAGGCGGCATCGCCGCTGACCATCTGTGTTGACTCCTCAAAGTTGGTCAACACCTGGCAGATATCAGACATCCACGTCTACTCCTCATTATAGACTTGAGGAATTTGACTGACCTGACTACCAGTTCTGGTTGAAGTTGACATCTGGCAGTCTACAATCGCTCTGCACTGCTGGTAAACTCTGGATAACATGTTTAATGTCGAATTCCATCTTGTGGGCACGTCGCACAAAAGTCGGTGAGCGGGCAGTTAGCGGGACTCTCAGGGCTGCGCTGCCCTGAGAGTGGCAGCATCTGTGGTCGACTTGCGGAAATGCGCACAGATGCGGCGCACCTTGGTGAGCAAATCAGACAGATTGGGGTATGTCTTGAGGAACCGCTGAACTATGAGATTGAACACGTGGGCCAGGCATGGCACATGTGTCAGTCTGCCGAGTTGCAGAGCCGCCACCAGGTTACGCCCGTTGTCACACACAATCATGCCTGGCTTGAGGTTCAGCGGTGCCAGCCACAGATCGGTCTGCGCCGTGATGCCCTGTAATAGTTCTTGGGCGGTGTGCCTTTTGTCACCTAAGCTCAGCAGTTTGAGCACCGCCTGCTGGCGCTTAGCCACAGCACTGCTGCTGCGCCTGGAGCTACCGACTGAAGGCGCTGCGCCCACGGATGGTAATTCGGAGGAGGAGGTGGAGGAGGAGGAGGGGTCGGAGGAGGAGGCATAGTACGTCTGAGAGACCGTGACCAAGGTAAGCCCCGCAATCCTCGGTGTGGGCAGTACATGAGCGGCCCCAGGGTCAGACTCGGTCCCAGCCTCCACCAAGTTAACCCAATGTGCAGTCAGTGATATATAGTGTCCCTGCCCGGCAGCACTTGTCCACGTGTCCGTGGTTAGGTGGACTTTCTCAGAAACAGCATTGGTCAGGGCACGGATGATGTTCTGTGACACGTGCTGGTGTAGGGCTGGGACGGCACATCGGGAAAAATAGTGGCGGCTGGGGACCGAATACCGAGGGGCAGCCACCGCCATGAGGTTGCGAAAGGCCTCAATCTCTACCAGCCTATAGGGCAGCATCTCTAAGCTCAGCAATTTGGAGATGTGGACGTTGAGGGCTTGGGCATGTGTTTGGCTGGAACTGTATTTCCTCTTGCGCTCCAGCGTCTGCTGTAAAGACAGCTGAACGCTGCGCAGGTACACATTGGTGGACGCTGTGGAGGATCGTGGAGGGGAAGGTGTGGTTTTCCGGCGGGGTCCTTGGCAGGTGGTTGACTAGCAGAGGCAGCGAGTGACACAGGGGAAGGAGCAGTGGTGGGACCCGCAGGAGGTGAACGGGCTTGGTTCCATTGAGTGGGGTGTTGAGCACTCATATGCCTGCGCATGCTGGTGGTGGTTAGGCTAGTAGTGGTGGCACCCCTGCTGATCCTGGTGTGGCACAGGTTGCACACCACAGTCCGTCGGTCATCCTCAATTTCTTTAAAGAACCTCCAGACTTGCGAACATCTAGGCCTCGCCACGGGAGCTTCACTACGTGAAACAGTTGCTGCTGATGCACCAGCTCTGGCCCTGCTTCTCCCTCTGGCCACACCACTGCCTCTTCCAACCTGTTCTGGTGCAGCACTCGCCTCCGCCTCAGAAGCACTGTCTTCACTCGGCTTATCAACCCAGCTTGGGTCAGTCACCTCGTCATCCTCCGATTCCTCAGTCTGCTCCCCCCTCGAACTTCCTGCCCTGACAACAACTTCACCACTGTCTGACAACCGTGTCTCCTCATCGTCCGACACCTCTTTACACACTTCTTCCACTAAGTCAACAATGTCATCACCCACAGACTGCGACAGTTGGAAAACTTGGGCATCGGGAAAGAGGTCAGCAGCAACCTGAGAAGTGGGTTGTGACTCTGGGAAGGGTCCAGAAAACAGTTTCTCAGAGTATGCCGGATCGCATTCCATTCCATTGAGGTTGAGGAGGAGCCAGAGGAGTCCTCCCTTGGGTAACGTGGGTGGACTGCGTGGAAGACTGACTGGTGGACAAATTACTTGAAGCATTGTCTGCAATCCATGACATCACCTGTTCGCACTGTTGTGGTTTCAACAGTGCTCTACCACGTGTCCCTGTAAGTTGAGACATGAAGCTAGGGAGTGTAGCTCTGCGGAATTCCCCTGCTCCCTCATCAGCAGGTACAGTCTCACCCTGCCCAGGACCACGGCCTCTGCCCCCTGCAGTAATTGAATGCCCACGCCCACGCCCTCGTCCTCGACCCTTAGCCCTGGGGTTTAACATTTTCTGTATATAAGTGTATTATATATACCAAAAAAAAAAAAATGGGCCTGCTGTACTGAAACCCACAAACTTGTTCAATCTGAACAAGTTAATATATATGGATAAGTTAGAAACCCACAAACTTGTTCAATCTGAACAAGTTAATATAAGTGGATAAGTTAGAGCAAAATTACGTATTTTATTACATACCGTGCAGTATGGAGCAATTACACTGAAACTATTAGATTAGGCAGACTTGGTCTGCTTAAGTGCAACCCAGACAAATTTCTCACAGAGATTTTTCTAATGTAGCTGTATCAGTGAGAGCAAAAGACCGTATTTGATTACGTGACGTACAGTATGGGTCACCTGGACAGAAAATATGGATTGTGGTTTGTGGTGACTGGCCAGCTGAACTGTGACACACAGAATGGTTCCACACAGCTGTATGAAATGGATTTGTATCACTGAGATTAAAAAAAAAACAAAACAAAGTAAGTTTTTTTTTTTTTTTTTACATGACGTGCAGAATATATCAGAGAGCAATCTCAGCCCCTGCTGACTGTGGCTATTTTCACTGCAACCCAGAAAAATGTCGCACAGAGATTTTTCTAATGTAGCTGTATCAGTGAGAGCAAAAGACCGTATTTTATTACGTGGCGTACAGTATTGCTCGCCTGGACAGGAAATACGGATTGTGGTTTGTGGTGACTGGCCAGCTGAACTGTGAAACACAGAATGGTTCCACACAGCTGTATGAAATGGATTTGTATCACTGAGAGCAAACAAAAGGATTTTGTACTGTGACTTCCACCATCTATCAGTTAGACAAAAGTTAGAAAAAAATCTTCTGCAGACTGTGCCTATTTCAATGAAACACAAAAAAATTGTCCCACTTAGCTGTTTGAAATGGATGTGTGTCACTGAGAGCCAAAAAATTAAATTTTTCCAGTCTCCCTGCAAAATGCTGCAAATATGGCGGTAGCTGCACTACTAGTGCCAGCAAGCCCAGCCACAAGCAGATTAAAATAAAGGGTCTTGTAGCCCTAACAAGGGCTGTTGGGTTCTTTTAGAATCACTTCTGCCTAACACAAATCTAGTAGAACACCCTAACACTCTCCCTGTATCACACTGCAGATCTGTCCCTAACGGCACACAGGCAGCGACTGAGCCGAGCACTGCGGGCAGTCACTAGTATATTCCAGGGTCACCTGATCAGGCCAGCCAACCCCTGCTATCGACATGTAAGGCCCCCACGTGATGCTGGGTGTACTGCAGAGTCTCCTGGCTTGTGATTGGCTGAGTTTATAGCCGCCAAAAATTCAAAAGGCGGGAGATGCCATTTCCTCGAGCATGGCGAGATACTCGTCCGCGAGCACTTACAAGTACCCTAATACTCGAACGAGTATTAAGCTCGGATGAGTATGCTCGCTCATCTCTAATCACTATGTTACATTTTTTTTGCTATTTTAACACCCTCCATGATAGTGTGGTTTATATCTCCTGCCTTTTTTTTCTGATCACAGAGCACCTTAATCAAGTGTTGCTTTGGTCAGCTGCTAGATTACAAGACTTTTCAAAGTGTTGGCTAATTGATAGAGTAGTTTGGGGTTGTTGCAGAATAAATTCAAACTATTACCACTTCTATTTTGAAAGCGTTCTTACTTTACAGCATTTTTCCCATACCTGCCTCAGACCTTTGTACATTACTGTATGCAGTTTAAACTCTTGGTATTTGAATTACTGCTATTGAAAATCTACAATCACTAAACACAAAAGCCTTAGGAATCCAGCGCCTCAAAGGCTTCGACGAAGAGCAATATGCATAAAACCCATAACTGGGAGAATGCCATGAAGTTTTTAACCATGATGTATTAAAAGTTACATTTTACTATCCGACGTGCTGGATTCCTAAAGCTTTCATGTTTGGAGATTGTCTATCACCCCAGATCAAGAAGAACATTCGTACTGCCTAGCGTTTGCCAACCAGGAGTGGACATTTTTTGGTAGCTGAATCCGGGGTGAGTTGCGCTTGCATAAGTGTGTTTTTGTGTTTACTGATAAGAAAATCTGATCTCCTGTGGCATACTGTACCTGGAGCTTGCTCACCACCATCTCCTATCCTTCTATGAGCAACAGGGGATACTTGTTTTGTTTGGACAGTTATTATGGAACTACCTTGCATCTGAATCTGGGTTTGATTATTGGCTAGTTTTGCATGGTTGATTAGGGTGGAGTTGCTGACTGTTGAGTGTGTATATATCCAGATCCTACTCCATTCTGGTATTTTATACTATGTTCTGTATTTTAGGATCTCTACTCCCACAAATCCAAATTCCATATATCTTGTTATAGTCTAGTGTGTTTTCTCTGCATGTTGGGATTTGTAGTTCCAGAGCCTTTGTTGCTATGTTTAAGATCTGTATGTAGCTTTCCTACTGTATTGTCCAGGCTGATTTTCTAACTTCAATTCAGATTGGGTCAGTTCAGTATGGCTACTTTTCCCGTCACTGTCATTCATCTGCTGTCTATCTGCCACCCACTCCAATGCAGGATTATCTCCACCTTTCATGACCCTTAGAATTTGGTTACTGTCATCCACCGGTGAGTTTGTTTTAGTGCCTTGTTTTCTGCCAGTGTTGACACATGCTTAGTATATACTGTTTTTATGACTGTCCAATTGTTGTTCAGTTCAGTATCACAGGTATCTGGGTGTCAAGAGCAATTATTAGGAGTTAGGCTATTTTCACGCTAGCGTTTTATTTTTCCGGTATTGAGTTCCGTCATAGGGGCTCAACGCCGGAAAAAAACGCTTCAGTTTTGCCCCCATTCATTGTCAATGGGGACACAACTGAACTGAAGAGAACGGAATGCTCCTAAAAGCATTCCGTTCAGTTCTCTTCAGTCTCCAGACCGGAGAGCAAACCGCAACGGTGCTGCGGTTTGCTCTCCGGTCTGGGTATCCGCACCAAGACGGATCCGGAATGTCCCCTAATGCAAGTCAATGGGGACGGATCCGTTCGGTGTAACACAATAGTAAACGGATCCGTCCTCCATTGACTTTCAATGGAGTTCATGATGGATCCGTCCCTTTACCTTTCCCCTGTCAGCTCCCTCCTCCCTCCAGCAGGTGGCGCTGTGGTGAAACTTACCACTGTGCGCGCCGTCTTCCTCCTCGTTGCTGGGACAGGTCGGGAGCTGCAGGGAAAGGTAAGTTCAACCCCCCCCCCCTCCTCCTCACACAGTGTCTTACATGTGTGCGGCTGGAGCATGGTTCCGGCCCCACACGTGAACCTTCGGCAGCATGGATCCGGCGGAACCCTTCATCCGCCGGATCCGTGCTGCCGCAAGTGTGAAAGAGGCCTTAGGAAAGGCAACTGCTATAGGTGAAATCCAATTTTTGTGGTCTTGTGCACAATCAAAATTTTTAAATCTCCTCACTATTTGTGATTGTGGAAAAATAGGTGAGTATGCCACTTAGGCCCCTTTCACACAAGCGGTAGACTCGGACATCTCCCGCATTGTGTGCAGTGTACTGACCTCCCGGCACTGAATGGGAGTTACATAGCATTATACTAATTTATGATATGTAACCCTTACATTTCTGGAATGTGTTACATAATGCTGACAGTGTTATCCAACACGTTCAGAACTGTAAGGGTTACATAGCATCATAAATCAGTATAATGCTATGTAACTCCCATTCAGTGCCAGGAGGTCAGTACACTGCACACGATACGGGAGACGTCCGAGTCTCCCGCTCATGTGAAAGGGGCCTAAAAAAAGATTCTTTACTTTTTGGTTTACTAACCATGTGGTGCAAAGGCTGTCTGTCTGTCTGTCCTTTCTGTGACAAATAATAATCTTTCCTTTTAATTGTCAAACTATGCATCCAAAGTATGCACCTCCAAGACTACAACATAGGAATAATGGCACTGCGTCAAGTACCCCTATGTTATTGCTTTGGAGGTGCATACATTGGATGTTTTCAAGAATTTTTGAACTTTGCCTTCACCTCAAGTAGCTCGTTAGGCAAAACAGAGAAAAGTTGGCCATCTTTTTGTACCTATGCAATATTGTTCATTAACAAATAACATATTTTCACACTGATAATGAAACAGGGCACACTATTAATATTCAATAAGTCAGTCTGCTTTTATTTGCATTTCCTCTCATTGATGCTGTTGCAGCTGAATTTTAATTTGTTTTTGATCACTGCTTCAAAATACTTTCTGATGTGCTTATTGTACACAATTGTGCTGGCATTTAAGCAAAGGAAGTGAGTAATGCTAAAGGGACACTTCCATTTATTTTTTATCATATTGTATATTAACAGCCAATATGCAAATATAAATTGTTAGTTTTTTTCTATAAAGTAGTGTGAATGGTTTTCTGGATATGATTTTTTAAAGTTACTCCATGTATTCTACTTCCTGTCCTGCTTCTTTAAAGGTATCCGGTTACCATAAATATAAGTTATGTTTTAGGCTAATTCATCATCAATAATTACCTAATATAATGTCAATTTCACACAGGGGCGGATAGGGAACTTAAAGTGGCCCTGGAAAAAATCTTCCCTAAAAGTGGCCCTGTTTTGTAGTTGGGTGCAAATTGATGGAAGGCAGGGCCAGCAATAACATGTTGTGGCACATTATACCACCCCAACAAGCCAAATATCACAGTCCATCACAAAATACTGCCAGCAGCACAAAATACATCCCCAAAAAGTTCCACAGGCTGGCCATGAGGAGGGCTCAGACGCCCCCTGGGCATCGGGCCACTGGGAAGTTTCCCTGTAAGGTTTTCACATATTTACTGTTCAGTAGTTATAAAAGTAGTTTTCTTCCTCTACTACCCACTGTGTTCCTCATAAGTTACCATGGCATCGACCAGTAGTTCTGAGCCTTTGTTAGGTCAGGCATGCTCAGTTTGTTGACATCAGTTCTCTAGCTGGGGTGCGTCAGTGTGCTGCTGATTACTGAGTAGAGGGGGCGTGATCGGACTGTATATCAGGCAGCCAATCAATAAACGCCAACACTCACAGCAGGAAAGCTAGGGATTGTAGTTTTGTGAGGGAAGATCAGGAGCCATGATACTCACAGTGTGTTGCAGGCTCACACAGGAGCTAGACTAATGGATTGCAAGGTAAAATGAAGCTCTGGCTATATGTACAGGTATGGGTTTTGGTTGGGTCACAGCTTGCAGCCTTAATGTAGTTTTTCAAAAATTAAGTTACTTTACTGGAATACCCCTTTAACTTTCTTGTTTAGATTTTCAGCATGGTCTTACTTCACTTTTTCGTCAGACCATTATTACAACCAGAGAGAGCCCATTATAGTTCTTCAATTACAGCATCACACATTACACTAACAAATGCTCACTTTTTTCACTTATTAACAACCTATATGAATAGTTGTTCATGAATCTGACTTGGTAGGCGCAAAAAATAACATTGACCTATCGCAGACTATTGATGAATTTGTCTTACAATGTAAACTACATCAAACTTTCCTCCAAAATAAAGACAAAACTAGTTTGATCAATCTCGACTATATGGTTTCAAATATGCGCTTTGATGGCTGTCCTTTTAAATAGCTGATTAAGAACTGAGGACCTGTATACAATGAGTAGAGGGTGAACATGTTTATGTAAGAAATGTTAATTATGATAAACTTACAAAAATATCAGGACAATGCATGCTGTTTTAGACAAAAAGCTGAACAAAACATTTCCAGATATGGAACATCCAGAAATTCTCCAGTGCTGGATATCAGTGTGATAAGACACTACAGTGTAGACCCTTTCTCTCTATAATATATATATACATTTTTCAATAGCTGTTTGCTTCTGAAAGAATATTGATGACTATTAATAGAATATAATAGCTTGTAGTGATACTCGTATGCAATACTGCAACTGAGCTGATAAAAAATAAGTGCAGATCTGCAGAAATTCCCCTTGATTTGCATAAAAGGAAAGAAGCAAGAGAAAAGCAGTGTAATAGCATCCTTTGTTGGCCATTGACAAAGACTCATCAGATCAGGCCCGTCTAGATTCCGTGTCTCTTCCCATCCTTTATAAAACGATGACATCATAATCTCCAATGTGTGATGCTCGTCTTACACAAAGGCCTTGTTTGGTAGACAATTTTCTCCTTTTATTTGACAAGACAGTGGTACAGCGGTCTACACCCTCGTTTGTTGGGAAAAGGGATTAGTGCAATAATATCCCATATAAATTCATACCGAGAGGTTGCCTTTCATAACACAACAAATAATTGACAGATGGATATAATAGCCATCATACATTTCGCCGCCAGCTTAAATCGTATGCATATTCACTAGCGATTCTCATTAAGTTTGTTTTATTTTTTTGAACACAATCTTGTACATCAGAAATGAGCAGTTTTGGTTTATTAAGACTGCCGCTATCCAAGTAAATCAATAAGAATACATTTTGTATACAGTTGTGTCGTCCTATACAGAGAAAATATGCATTCATCTATACTTTAGGGGTTCTTCCACGCAGAAGAACAAACAAAACTATATAGTAGAAAGAGTAAATGTGGTGCACAGAATTATGATCCATTTGGTCCTTCTTTAGGTCAGATTTTGTGGAACCATTTAATGTCTTATTCACACATCAGTGTTTGGTCAGTGATTTCCATCAGTGATTGTGAGCTAAAACCAGGTGCGGCTCTAAACACAAGTGCAGATCTTTCTCTTATACCTTATGTCTGTGGAGGATCCAATCCTGGTTTTGGCTCACAATCACTGATGGAAATCACTGAACAAAACACTAATGTGTGAATGAGGCATAATACATAACTTTCTACCCTTAGTGTCTTAATTACTTGAGGGGCCCATAGGATAGTTATTTCAAACAAGATATCCCAGTAGTGATGTAGCCATAAGGTGCAATGGCAACCAATGTTCATAGGTTAACAGAGGGCAATGCAGAGGTGTTATGGCATACCATACTATGGAACACCATACTACTTAATAATAAAGTACACATATAGGTATGTTTTTGGAGGAAACTAGTGCAAGCACTTCGAGATCACGCACATCCATGCAGATGTTGCTTCTGGTTGAATCTGAATGCAAGACAAAATGGCTGTAAGAAAACTGTGCTGACCACAAGGCCACCATTCTGCACCCATTTGCTATCAGACTTCATGCTCATGTCTCCTGCAGTCCTACTAAAACAAAACACAAAAGTTAGTCAACACATCCTGTAAAATGAAGAGTTGAGTTGTGCCAACCTGCCTTATGGCAGTATAGAGTTCTGGTTCGGGGTTTAAGTGAATTACACAATGGATTCTGTTGAATCCTTAAGGTAATTCAATGCCGGCATGCCAAACGGAATTAGAGGCATTCCATTTTGCATGCCGTCATAATAAAAGTGTAACTCCAGCAGAACGGAACCCTTGGGGCTGGCCATACACTTCCATTATGCGGCATGGCGGCATTGAATTACGTGATGGATTCTGTGAGAACGGAATACATTACGTAATTCACTTAAACCCCGAACTCGACCTGCCAAAAGGCAACTCTAGTTGCATAGTGTTTGGTTTTATATTTGTATTTTTGGTCACAGTGACGCACATTTTAGAGGATGTTCTAACTTTGTGTTTTGTTTTCACAGAAAACATTTGAGGTGTAACTAACCCCATTTATGTGTGCACTGCTAAAAAGCTTATCTTTCCCACAGGCTATTTTTAATGATTGTCATATATAGCTGGAGCGTACTCTCCCTGAATTCATTTGAAGCCTGATGGCACAAGGAGAGGAGTGATTATAGAGTAGGGTCCCATCTAAAAGAGATCACTTGCTGTGTTAGATGGGCACAATTGATTTTGATCAGAGTACCTCATTTTACGTAGCGAGTATAGCCTTAGTTCATATATTCAATGTTTGCAGTGTGCTGTTGCATTGTGTTTGGTTCTGCAGTCTTGCCTCATATACTGTATAATAAAGTATTGTAATTGTGAAGTGAATGAAGTATAATTTTAAGTAAGGTGCAGAGCTGCAGGGTGAACTACTCAATCAAATAATGGAAAATAATTTTGGAAATGTTTCAATCACATATTTTGACATTCTTGGTGGTTAGCACTGTTGACTTGTAGAACTAGGGTTCTAGGTTAGAACAAAATGTCTCCATTGGTGGCCAGCACATTAAGGGTATGACCACACAGTCAGGTTTCTGCATGCAGTTTTGGAGACAAAACCAGGAGCGAATTTAAAAAAGAGACGTCATATCTGTCCTGTATACGTTCCCTCCTTTCATGATTCACTCCTTATATTGGCTTCTAAAACTGCTCAATGATACTGTGGTGTTTGTCCGTACCCTAAAGTTGGTTTCCGATGTATCTATATGAAGGGGAAAAGATGGCCTTCCATGCAGGTTTACGCTATATTACAGCCTAGAGCAGAATGAGTTGGTATGTTTTCCCCGTGTCCGTGTTTCTTCTAGTTTCCTTTAATACTGAAAACATACTATAAGGTACAGTATTTGGAATCCCACCAGTTTGGCCCCAGTGTATTTACTTGTGTATGAAATGGGGAATTTGGATTGAGGGACTGGAACTGATGGGATTGATGACAATCTCTGTACAGCACAGCATATTATGTTGGTGCTATGTAAGCAACGGGAAATAAATAATTCAGAATCACGCAACACAGAAAAAAAAATCTTTTTATATATATTTAATATCTTAATATTTTCTTTGCAATGTCACTGCTTTATTCCAATATTCTGCTCATTTATCCCATAAAATTGGCGTCAGTTCATGTTGTTATCTATGGAAATCCATCTGTACAGACAGTTTTTCCAAAGGTTCTGCAGCAGACATCATTCTTTGCACTGAGTCCTGGATACCCGCCAGTATCCAATGATGAATTTCCACTTTCACTATGTCTCTGTCATAATTAAACTATTTTATGTCTTAGTAATTGTGTCCTATATTAATGTGAGACATATGCACCCCTGCTCATTGTATACAAATTCCATGTTTTTATATCACATCTATAAACGTACTGTGGTAAATTAGGCATACATCAAAAGTACACTTGTAACTCAATAGTTTTTGTGTTCTGGCTTCCTGAATTCTTTTGTGTGCAAACTTTTCTATTACTTTTTAAGGCAGGTATTTTAAGTTTAAAGGGGTTGTACAGCTTAAAAAAATGTTTACGTTGCATACTGTATGTTGTGAAATTACAATTACACCTTTATGTATGTCAAGTGGCCACCAGTGGTCACATACTTGTATGTCTGTAAGTCATCTCTTCTGCAATATCAGAAGTATAGGATTTTTTATTTTTTTTTTACCAGCAATCAAATTTTAGTGAATAGATTGACGACTTTTTTAAATTCTAAAGTCTTATGTTTGCATAAATCAGCTTTTTTCCATTCTTCAAAAATGGTTAACAAAAAATGAACTCAGAATTTATGCTACACAATAATATCTCAGAACACTAATGACGGTCCATGGCAATGACTAAGTAGTCTTCATTACCTGTAGAGATGAGCGTCACTTGGTAAAATTTGATTCGGCTGCTTCACCGAATTTTGCAAAAAAATCAGCATTTCTTTGTAAGTACTGAGTGCAATGACAGGGAGCGGGGATTGCACCACTCCATGTCATTGTACCCCTCAGATGTTGCATTCATACATGTTTGCGGTATCTGATATACATAAAAGAGTGTAAAATTTAAAAAAAATTAAAAAAATACTTACCTGATCCATTTGCTTGCATTGGGCCTGGCCGCCCTCTTGTTTGATGGTCTGGTGCGAAATCTGCCGTGTCCGGAGATGACATTATCATGCTAGCCGCACACAGGATTTCGGTGGAGATCTTCAAGCAAAATAGCGTCCGGTGGCCTGCTACGATCGAATGGAGTAGGTAAGTATTATTTTTGTTTATTATGGAGCAGGTAAGTATTATTTTTGTTTGTTATGTTTATTTTTTTTTTTTATACACAATTTCAGGTTAAATTGATTCGCTACTGCGAAGCACAAGGAAATTCTGCTTTGTGGCGAATCAAATTTATCCTGGACTTCGATTAGCTCATCCCTAATTATTTTCAACAATTTTCTAAAACAATTTAGCTGTTAGTACAGATGTGTTTGAGGTATTGCAAAAGAAGTGGCACAAGATAGGCAGCTTTAAATATAAAAAAGAGCAATTGTGTTACTGTCCAATGTTGTAGAGCATGTTGTTTTCTCAAATCTGGTCATCTTGCGCTACACATTACAGAAGGAAACCTCAGTAACTGTAGATAAGCAGTAAGAGAATAAGATGTCTCCAGAATGACGCAATGAATCAGGGGGAGAAAGTTAAGCTTTTCATCAGCTGGGGAAGCCCTATCAGGCATTGTGCCTGGTTTGATATTGATGATCTTGGTGATAGATGCCTATTAAGGAATAAGGGAGTTAAGAAGGAAATAGGCTAAATAAAAATACACATAGGGGGAGATTTATCACGAGCCAGTCTTGATATCCCCGGTGCTCCTTTGAGTGACATAGCCTTCTCCGTGCTGACCAAGAACAGCGCCATACATTGTATAGCGGCTGTGCTTGGTAATGCAGCTTAGCCCCTTTCACTGCGCCTAGGCCATGTGACCAATGAACATGTTGTTACTCGACCTAGTGTGAGAAGGGTGAGAAGGCCACAGCTCTACTGCGAGTGAGTGCAGCTGCCTTGTCAAACAGTTGATCGCCGGGGTTCCCAGATGTCAGACCCCTACTGATCAGTTGCTGATGACCTGTCCAGAGGACAGGTCATCAGTATTATAGTCTTGGAAAACCTCTTTAATGCAATGCCAAAATTAAAATTCATAATTAGCAAACAAACTAATATTGCGCTGACAACCATACAGTAAAACCCTTTAACCTAGAGCATCACTAACCAGTGGGATATATTGAGCTACTCCTCATTTCACATAGGAGACCGGGTTAACAACGATCCACTGCTTGATAGAAAAGAAAATCTCTCTCACTTCAACGTGGCTTTTACTATGATCCATCTGGATCCTGCTTGAGCCTCGAACTGGTCGTAGAAGTTTTAAGTTAGCTTCAATTCAATAAATCATTTTCTGGAGGGAAGGGGTTAGGTTAAGAAATCGGCATGGGGCACCCTTCAGTTTTTGTCTCAGGCAGCAGAAAGGCTAGGTGTACCCCTATCCACAGCTAAATCACTGGCTTCCACAAGGGTTCAATTCCAACGTCTTTTGGAAACTCTGATTTCCTCCCTCCTGAACATCTTCTGTTTCTTTTGATAATTCATAAATAAACCTTTAACTACCATTGAAAATCTGGTTGCAGCAGTTCAACACTGCTGTAGAACATTATCCTGTGTGACTGAGGCCTGGATACATGCAGCAAATATAGCATGACTAGAGAAGGGTTTTCAAAATTAAGCTCAACTTTTAAATACCCTTTCAAAACATAGAAAGCTCAAATTCAGAAGACCATCCTTAAAATACGCTGAGGTGTGACTTAAAAATCCTGGGCTCCCCACCTACCATGTTCCATTTTTAATACCAGTGTGTTTTTATCTGTCAGGTTTTTGTGCCTTTTGAGATGTCACTGTCACCTTTGCACCCACTATAGGTAAGCCCCTGGCTATTCTAGTGCCTGTGGTGTCACCATAGTCCCATTGACCATAGTTCCATTTGGCTTGAGGATGCTTGTGCAGCAGAAATGCTCTGGTACTATTCACTAGCTTAGTGCTTTGGTGATTGACATAATACCGCACCCCGTAGTCAAAGAAGGGTACTGTCTGAGGATCATGGATGGTTTATCCCTAATTCAAAACTTACAATCTACAAGGACTATGAGCAGGAACAGAAAGGACAAGATAGTTGAAAAACAGATGCTGAAAATGTGCTTAGCTGACCATCCATCCAGCAAATCCGGAGTAAATAAAAATGTACTGTAGATGTTACTAGGCTAGGAAACTGGAGACAGAAATGAAGAAAAAGAAGGGAGAATTACCAATGGCTAGGTGACATGATAGTCTTGTTTTCCTTATCTCTTAAGCAGCTTCCAATGCATTAAAAACGTCATGATCCAAGAACCGCCTTGTGGACACGTCCTTGATTTCCTATCGCCAATGTCCCTGGTCTGTTGGTTACATCTGGGATCTAAATGATAAATATGTTGTTTCAAGCTGTATTTTACCCAAGAGACGTCCATTTCTAATGCATTTTCTCACAAAGCCAAGAACCTCATAATCTCAGTGTCAGAAAAAGTGAAAACTGATTTGGTTTAATTCTCCAAGGAGGCAGAGAATTAAAGAAAAACACAAGTGTAGAGGTTTCCCCTCTGTAAGCATGAGTTTGTCAGGGATTTTTTGACAATCTTTTAAATAAGCATATCCGGCCCAGCAATATAAATACTGCAGTGCTGGACAGTCATTTGTGTGGATTAGAATTGTTAGCATTTATCAATCGCGTGGTTTTAAAAGAACTCCCAAATTCCAGCTCGAAGCATCTCTTTGTAGTGAAGGATTGATTGTAGGAGCAAAAAGAAATCTGATGAATTTAAAGCTATAGATGAGAGGAAGTAAAGCTGGCTCGATCTACACTCAGATACTATTAGTGCTCCCTATAAATCATCCTGTGTTTATAGCAAGGATATAGTTGAATTACCATCTGGACTTTTTAACCTTAAAAATGTATTTCAGAAACCATCTAGAACAGACACTTTAAACTCTCCCTTTCATCTGTTCTTTTTTTGTGCCAGGTCAATAAACATGAGGATGTTATTTAGAAGGGTTAAAGAAATAACAAGCTTCTTTATGAATGTAGCATACATCATTTTTATAGGTTTAACATATTACATCTCTTCAAGGGCCTCCATCCAGGCACATTCCCATACCCGGACAGAATATAAGAGATTTCATATTGTATCAGCTGAATATTTGCTCCTTGTTATGTTAAGAAGCAAGTGTTTTCTCTCTCTCTGAAACACAAAAATGTACATTATGAGGGCTAAAACAGTAAATGGTCCCTTATACATTAATTTATTATTTATTAAGAGTTTTATTTTTATTTTTTTTCTATTTCTTTTGCCCCCTCCCCTTTTTTTAATTTTGAACTTTTAGATTTTTCAGGTTATAAAGATACTTTAGGAACATAAAAACAATGAAGGACTACTTCAAGCACTCCTTCTGGATGAGAAGACACCAATAAGTTATCAAAGCTTGATATTTCTTGCCC
Organism: Rhinella marina; assembly: GCA_900303285.1. Lineage (NCBI taxonomy): Eukaryota > Metazoa > Chordata > Amphibia > Anura > Bufonidae > Rhinella > Rhinella marina. The sequence continues at coordinate 56,862 of ONZH01002780.1, forward strand.
CTAATACAGTTAAAGAAGAACTCCCACAAACCATTTTATTCTCTGACCTGATAGAAAGGTACATGATGTAAACTGTATGAAAAGTATTCTTCTTACCAGTGACTATATTTGTAAGTTATAACCTGCCTTCTGATCCTCAGCTGTGTCATGTGACCAACGCTCTGCCTCTCCAACTGACACATGACAAGAAGTCAGTTACTTCTCTATTCATTCCTATGAGACTGCCATTGAGTATCCCATAGGAAACATGGGGAAACTGGCTTCCTGTCCACACATAAGATGTCGTGTTATTTGGAAAGTCCAAGTGCTGGTCACATGACACAGCTGAGGATCAGTAGGGAGGCGATAACTCACAAATACAGTCTGTCGTAAGAAGATTACCTTCACTAAAGTTTACATCATCTATCTTTCTAACAGTTCAGAGAATAAAAAAAAATGTGGGAGTTCTTCTATAACTGTATTAGGTGCACAAATTATCAAGCATTACAAGTAGTGGTCTTTTCACCAGGAAAATCCACAGCCTCCTAATGTGTTGTTAATCGTTCATAAAGTGGGTTTTCTGGAAGTACAATATTGATGACCTATCCTCAAAATAGGTCATCAATATCTGATCAGTTGTGGTTCAACACCCACCGATCAGCTGTGTGAAGAAGCAGACGAGGGAGCAATGCGGCAATTGTTTAGCGGCTGTGCTTGATATTGCAGCCCAGGCCCATTCACTTGCTAAGGATTGAGTTGCCAGTAGGCCATGTGACAGATGAATGTGACATCACTGGCCTAGGAAGAGGCCACACGCTCATAGGAGTGCTGAAGCCTCTTCAAAGAGCTGATCGGTGGAGGTGGAAGTAGTCAGACCCCCAGTAATCAGAAATTGTTGACCTATCCTATAGGCCCTTAAGTGAGGTTTTTTAAAATTATTTTTAAACCCTGAATGGCCATTTTATTTAGCATTCTCTCTTAAGAATACTATTATTTTCCATTCTAACCATGTTATAACGGAAAATAATAGAGTGAGGTTCGGGTCCCCATTGACGTTAATGGGGTCTGGGTTTGGGGTGAAGCTCGGGTCAAGTTCGGGTCCCGAAACCGAATTTTGACTTGAAGTTTGGCCGAACTCGGTTAACCCAACTTCCATGGGTTCGCTCATCCCTAATACTGTAGATAGATAGATGGATAGATAGATATTGGAAAGATAGATTAGATAGATAGGATTTAGATATTAGAAAGATAGATAGATAGATAGATAGATAGATAGATAGATAGATAGATAGATAGATAGATAGATACAAAAATGATAGACAGATAGATACTGTACATATCAGATCCAGATAGATACTGCAGATATGATATAAATGGAAAGACAGAGATAGAAAAATAGATATTGCATAGATGGATAGATAGATAGATAGATAGATAGATAGATAGATAGATAGATAGATAGATAGACAATAGATATTCTCATATATTTCTTTATTTTAACATAATAAAAAGACAAGAACAACTAAATAAAGTGTTTGTTGGTTACAGTTCTCACTGTGCTGAGTGCAGTGCTTTTTACTATTGAATTCATGGAACAGAACAATCTTTGGTTATGAGTATGAAGCCCACGGCTGTAAATTACATTTATTAACATTAGAATAAGTACAATACTTTATACCAGAGATATTTCGAGTGTTAACCTTGTCTCCTAAATTTTGTCAGTAAGAGCAGAAAGATATTTTTTTGGCCCATTGTACAAATTATCGCAAAAAGCATCACTTTATCACAGTGCCTCTGGCTTCAATAAGTGTCTCCAGATCACACAATCTTTCAAGTCAAGTTGAAGGTTTTTCAGCCAGACTTTTATTGAAGATAACCTAAGGGTTAGTGCTTGGACCGATGCCACAAAGCATTCTCTCCAGTTATTTGTAAATGTGCCCCTTCCTTCAGGGAAGTCTCTGCATTTCCTGGATTTACCTTAAACTCTAAAGTTCCAAGTTTTGTGTTTCATATAATTCAGTGCCTTCCGCTTGTGCGCGCGTGTGTCAGATTATCTGCTAAAGGTTATAACCCACTTCCTGTGACTGCGGACACAGGAAGAGGAAATGAACAAGCACACAAGTAGTGATTGGATTTCAAAGGTCAGCGATCCCAGGAGGTAGCATAAAGATTTTTCAAGAACCTGCGCTGCAGCATTCACAACACAAGGAAGAGAATCACAATTTTTCTTGTCGTGTCGGAAATCACTTTTCATAACAGCTGACAAAGTAGCCTAAGTAACAATAGGCAGACAGCGATGTTTATTTTATGTATTATCAGCGGAAACAATGTGAAGCTATCAGGGGCAGAACTGGACACACCTTGGCTGATGAAAGGCCATTCAGAATGCCATGGAAGTTAAATCACTCTGTCCAGAGGTTGAATGCATTAATGTGTAGCTCTGGCCCTTTGCTTCCCAGCAAGACTTTAAATCAAAAGGTTAAGTGTATAAATTATGTTGAGAAAATGCATGTCTGAAGTGAGGTGGGGGGAGGATTGCACTAAGGTGGGTGGGAATGTCCAGGAGCATCTCGAACTCCCCACTTTTTTTTTATTTTTTTGCTATTATTGTTGCTTTATATTGGAAAATAATAAAGTAGTTATTGAAAGGATTTATGTTTTATTCAAATTTACTGAGGGCAATTTGGTGGGAGGGGAAAGGAGTGTGGTGCAAATTCAAAAAAAAATATGTCCTAGGCAAGAACCTCATCCACAGGACCGGCCTTGCTCATCCTTACTCTCCTGGGTGATAGAAAATGCACATAGGAGCACATTTCCTGGAAGAACTATCATAACCTGGTAACATAGTGTTTAAGACCGAAAAAAGACATCTGTCGATCCAGTTTGGCCTGTTATCCTGCAAGTTGATCCAGAGGAAGGCAAAAAACCCTGTGAGGTAGAAGCCAATTTTCCCCACTTTAGGGGGAAAAAAATCCTTCCCGACTCCAATCAGGCAATCAGAATATTATTACACTCCAGAAATACATCCAGGCCCCTCTTGGACTCTTTTAGTGAACTTACCATCACCACCTCCTCAGGCAGAGAGTTCCATAGTCTCACTGCTCTTACCGCAAAGAATCCTCTTCTATGTTTCTGTACAAACCTTCTTTCCTCCAGACGCAGAGGATGTCCCCTCGTCACAGTCACAGTCCTGGTGCAAAGAACTGTTGCCGTTCATGAACTGTTGAAATGGGGAGTTTATTACAGAGTTCACACCATCCCAATTGTTACCTGTAGGACCCCTTTATGGTTGATAAAGGTCTATGAAGTTAAAGGAAACTGCAGTGACTGTAATATTGTAATACCCTAAAAAATGTAACATCAACATTTATAAGACTGGCATACAGATACAACATTTCATCTTGTATGACATGCTGCTATGAGTAAATTAGCATAGTATGTGTTGATCTTTCTGTGGTGCCCTTGCTATGTTCACACTCATATTCATTGTTATCAAAACTATGAAAAGTCATCTAGCAGATCTCCTTAAAGAGCACCTGTCATGGTAATAGTACAGGGCTATGTCACATTAAACATTGCTACATGGCAAAGGGGGTCCTTTCAAAATGTTGCTATGGGGCCCTATGATAATTAGTTATGCCCCTTAGTATATCATGAAATATATCATTTCCAAAAATACATTAATCTACTATTTTAACCAGAAGAATCTCCCTCTAGTGATTGTGCTATGATGATCACAATTAGAGATGAGCCATCTTACTTGAAGATCTTGCGCGAAATCTCGCGCTGCCTGAGATGATGTAATCACGCTGGCCAGTGTGGTGACATCATATGTCACCACAAACGGGATTTCAGCCAAGATCTTCAATCAAGATGGCGGTGGCCCGTCATGAGCAAATGGAGGAGAAAAGTGTAATTTTTTTTTGTACTTTTTCAGGTTAAATCGATTCGCTACCACGAAGCACGAGGAAATTCGGCTTCACGGCTAATCAAATTTATCCTGAAATTTGGATCGAAATCCACTTCGTTGGATTCAATTCGCTCATTTCTAATCACAATCACCATGCCTTTTGGGGACATATCACCACTGAGGCCAGTCATTGGCTGCTGCAGCGCACATGACCCTGTCTGGAATTATACAAGCCATGGACCAGGAGATCGTGAAACTGAGCCGAGGAGCTGGAATGGAGCAGCAGGGAGCAAGTGTGTATGATTTTTTTTTCACTAGGTTATCTCACACAGCTGGGGACAAAAAAAAGCATAAGACTGAATAAAGCAATTAATAATGCAGTGTGACAAATCAAAGCACCCTTCATTAACGTCTTATACAGAATGGTTGAAGGAGTGACAGCATCCTATAGGTGAAATGAAACCACCTTTATTTCTCTGACACATAAGGGGTCATTTACCTTTGCGCCACAATCAACACCTTTTCCTGGCTCATGCCAGGTCTAAAAAAGTGGGCGTGGTGTGGGTAGGAAAGGAGATGGGGAGGCATCTGTTTTATTTCACCTAATGGATACTGGCACTCCTACCACATTGTATGATAAAACAATGATGTGCAGAGAGCCCCTGAGGAGCTGCTGCAGAGGATGGGAGTGGTAGTGGTGCTGATGAGATCATGTTTAACTATGCACTCCCTCAGGCCATCACTCCCTGGGGTTTGGTGCAGTGAAAAGGTAGTGTGTGAAAGGATCAGGCAGATGTTTAAGAGCAACAAAAGTTTTTCTATATTGTGTGCAAAGAATGTTACAGTACATCCAGTTGTCGTCTGTACAAGATACAATGTTTCTATCATCAGATGATGAGGTTTGGTGGTCTATCAAGATGGCAGCAAAGGCCTTCTGATTTCTCCTGATTTCCTTTCACTAACATCAATAAGCTGCCACTTGGGGCTATAGGTGTCCACTTGTAAAATGCAGGCTTTGAGTGTGTCTGTCCTGAATTGTGGTGGTAGGTGTCTTAACTTGTTATCCCCTCCCCTGCGGTAGAGTCTTTATAGTAGTAACCCTGATCACGCTGCTGACTTTGTACTCTGTAGCAAGTTCCATTTCTAATGGCAACCAGACTTTATCATTGCTGAAGAATAAGGAAGATATAAAAAACATAATATTATTAGAAAATATAACAAGCAATGGCAGAAATACCCAGGTCTGGGATACTGCAGATGCTCCCCAAGTTTATCAATATGATCCTATTATAATAATTCAGATTAAACCAGTTAGAATTAGAAATAATGATGTTATGTGTTTTATTATGGAATTGTAATTAACACAAGAAAGACTTGAAATGAATCAGGATGAAATACGTCATGTTCATTATTATTACACTGGATTTCCTGCAGCGTGGCACTGTAGATAATTTGAATATGTGAACATAGTGCACCCCAGTAGTGCTATAGTACAGAAAAAACCCTGTCACTACAATAAATGTTCATTTTCTCACTCCATGTTAAACAAAACATGCAATGAATTGCTTTCATGGGAGGTTTCGGCCTGATTTATAGCTTATAGCACTGCACATGTTTACCTCTCCGGATGCTGTCACTACATACTGTAAACCAGCAAGAGTCGGAAGGTCCCCTTACATCTTTGACATTCTCTCTTCCAAAGGCTTTTATTTTAATACTATTCCTAATTGCCCTTCAGTATCAAAATTAATTGTATTTTCTGCTAAAAGGCCAAGGCGTTTTAAGGTTACTCCTGGGTCTGAGCAGCCTATGTATCTTCAATAAAAGGCTTGATTGCACTCAATGGAGAGGAGTGCTGGGAGAGATTTGCTTGACCGAGGCTATACATTACAGTCCAATTAGTGTGGAGATCACTGCAGAGTCTTTAACTTTATCTAGTAACTGTCCAGACCGTTAATGGAGACTCCAGAGAATCTGCTGGAAGGGAATTTCTGATCTCCTGGAGTGGCATTGAAGGATACCCCATTATAAACTCGCCTTTCTCAGAAAAGAGTCATGTAAAGAGAAAATTGCTAATGGAATTAAGTTATAATAATAGACTTTTTGACTGTCGGGCTAAATGTGTCCTTCAGTATCACTGTAGACGTTGTCTCCCCGTGCACTCTCATTTATCATTCATTTCATGCTTTACTAGACTCGGGCAATACATTGATATACCTGTCCTGGCTGTTTCGCTGGGTAATATTGCAATCTTTTTGGTATCATATTTTATTTTCACATGTGAAGAAAGATTTTATTGGAATCACAACAGTAAATAAATGCTGCTGGTTTATTTTTTTGGCTGCAACTGAAGTAGTTCTCTCTAGGGAGTCATGTTTAAAGGGTTGTTTGGTACTTTTATATTGATGGCCCATCCTCAGGACAGGCCTTCAAAATCTGATTGGAGGGATCCTACACCCAATATGCCCACCTATTAGCTGTTTTGGAGTAGCCCAGGTGCTTGGAGTAGGGATCAGCACTATAGTAACCAGTTAAGTACACAATGGACGATTTGAAGCTCTGCTGCCTACTTCCAACACTACGGCCACTCCCAAACAGGGTGTTGGGCTTCTGCCAATCTGATATTGATGGCCTATCCTGAAAATAGCCCATCAATACAAGAATAATCCCTTGGACCTCAATGTAAAATCTATATTATCAATTATGTACAATTCACAATAATAGTGTCCATGGAGGAGTCAATGGGCGCCAGGGCCTTTGTGTAACTGCTACCTCTGGTTTCACTATTGATATGCCCTTGGTTCCCATTCAGTATCACTTGCTACAGCAGATGAGAAGCAGTTATTCGTAAATGTCAGCACTTGCAGTTTTCACAAAATTCACACAATGTGTGTAGTCGAGTCGTGGTAACTAGTGTTGAGTGAATCAAAGTTGACAAAATGGAATTTGCGATTCATGGTAACGAATCAAATATTTTCTAAAATGGCTGCTGCACATCTTACAAAATGAAAGTATAAAGCCTGGGAAGGAGGGATCACCCATAATGCAGTGCAACCAGCCAATCAGCTGCACTAATTTTGGTTAAAAAGTGTTCTAATACTGCTGATTTTAGGTTGTTCACATTCTTTTATACATAAGTAATTCCGTTAATCATTAATTCTGGGGTGAAATAATGGTTTGATACTACTGATTTTGAGGGGTTCACGCTCTTTTATACATAAGCAATCCCTGATTAATCATTAATTATGGGGTGAAATTGCGGCCTCATAGTACTGATTTTGGGGTGTTCATGTTCTTTTATACATAAGTAAATCCATTAATCCTTCATTCTGTAATTGGGGTGAAATTGTGGCCTTATACTACTGATTTTGGTGTGTTCACATTGTTTTATACATAAATAAATCCATTCATCCTTGATTGTGTAATTGGGGTGAAATTGTGGTCTGATACTACTGATTTTAGGGTGAACAGGTGTGGAATCAGCTGACAGTGTAAAAGGAGTGCGCTCTTTCACTCTGTAGTAGAATCTTGGGCCACTGCACGGTTAAGTCCTTTATACCATAACATTGATCTATAAGGCTGAGTTCACACTTCAGTTTTGGTCCCGTTACTGACTAAATAAGGGAAGTGTGAATTGATTCTAAGAGTGATGCCTGTCACCTGCCTGTCATACTGACTTTCACTTTCACAGCGGACTACCTATGCATGTTTCTGCAATGCACAGTGATATACAGTACACTGATATACCGGCTCTCTGCAGCCACAAAATAGCTAATTTTTAACACTCTTCGGCAAAGTGTCCGAATTTAATTTTTTAAAACTTCGCTCATCTCTAGTGGTGACTGCACCACAGTTACTGGTAATTGCCAGGCCACACCTGTACTTAGCACCCCTAATAGCACCCCCAAAAATGCTGCAGTTTATGGCAATGAATTGTGACTTTATTCCACGTATATGCTGTACATGAAAATGTATAGCACCTATTCAATGCACATGATTATGGCAGTTTCTATTCATATTTCTAAAGCCTTATGTGATCGATTAATTTTCAATGGAGACAGAATAGGGCGTTTATTCAAGTGTATGAGTCTTCAACTAAACAAGTTACCTCCTTTAATACAAAGACATACAGAGATTATTCTGTTGGTTTCCATTCATATTCAGCTGAAAACATTATTTTGGCATGCTCAATCAGAGTTGTGTTCTGAGGTATTCTCCTACAGAAGTCTTCCCTTCCTTCTACAAAAGCCTGTAGAGCAGAAGAGAGGTTGACAGGGGATGTGCATCTCTGTATTAAGGAGCTGTATGGCATCCTTCCAGTATTGCACAACTCAACACACACATCTCTGCCATGGGTCCTAAAAGTCAGCATCTTGGCTGATACTTAAGAATGTCATACCAGACAAACAACTATGCAAAAGCAAGATTGCCATTTAAAATTTTAGCAATTTTTGTATACTATTCATTCTATTGTCAATCTACAGTATATTGATTTGCCATCATGTCCAAATATGCATTGATTTTGCACGTCCAGGACTTTATCAAATATTATGTGATCTGTTCAGCCTTTGGAGATTGAAGATGAAATATATTTTTGCTTTTTCTTTAACCACCTCATTACCAGAATGTTTACCCCCCCCCCCCCTTCTATACAGGCCAATTGGCCTATCTAACTGCAAATAACCATTTAATTTCTGAGCCAAACTAAATGTATTTGATATTGTTTATTCACAGGGCGCATTAGACCTTTCTTTTGTGCCATTAGATGACAGATAAAATATTTGAAAAAAATATTGAAGTAGAAACTGTGAAAGTTATGAAAGCTTGGATATTTTTCCATTGTTACGAACATTTCTAAACCCATTACTGTATGTTTGTACTGTGAAAAAGGATTAGACTGAAGAGCATTTTGAATTTAGGTGACCTATTTTTCTGTTGATGGTTCTATGGCACCATACTGACTATATTATATCTTGGGGTCAGTTGGACATTTTAAGATTTGGGCATTTTTTATTTAGTTTTTTAATTAATGTAAAAAATATGTGTTTGTATATTTTATACACGAAACAATGCTATACTAAATCTAACTAAAACAAATATCTATATTAAAATAAGTATAGCTATAACCTTTTTAATTTTTAAATTTTACTTTTTATTTACTTTTTTACTTATTTTTTTATGGTAAAAAGGTAATTAAACCCTCCCAGCCCCAGTCATGGCAGGAAGGGGATTAATTCACAGACAGCAGGATCACAGACAACTTTACAACCAGTAGGGGTTGCTCTCACGTCAAGGATCTTAGTTGAGCACTCCCTTGCTGGCTTTCTTCATAGTGGATAGCTTTGACAATGTGTCACAGTGATCTCATGCCCAGAGTCCACTTGGCTGGTCTCCAGGATCTTCACTGTGACCGCAGCTGCCTAACCCTGAACCTTGGGTGCATCTCAGCTTCTCAATTGTTTAACATGGCCATGAACCTCAGTGCACTGAAGCCCCTTTTTTTAAGAATTTTTTTTTTTTTTTTTTTTAAAGCCACAACTGATTTTCACGAGACAAGTACTATTTTAATCAGCAGAATGAACCCTGGGAGGCAGTATGCCTGATTTAAAATCCAGCTGATAGCTGCTCTATAAATCCTATATACTGGGCCTACTGGAATCTTAAATGAGATATCCCATGAATATAAAACTCTTTTTAAAACAGTTTTACTTACTTAACTGCCTTTATGTGGGTGGTCAGCAGTTGATCAAGCACCTGAATCTCCCAGGATACATTGCAATTAGCTCTTATTAACTCTTTCCTGACTGCAGAGAGAATAATCCCTCACATATAGCCCTAGAGATACATATAGTTTATAATGGCCCCACTATTATCAACTTGTAGGAAAAAAGGCCAAACTGAACTGACAGTCTGACAATGTCTTTTTCGGCCTTATAAACTATGTTACTATGTTATAAACTATGTATTACCTTCTCCAGAGATAGAACTATATATTTCTATGAATTTGGAAGTAGGGATGACTGAATGATGAAGGGACTCCTGTATTCCACTAGATTGCTTTAAAGTGCTGTATTAATTTATTAGGTGAGTATCCAGTCAATAAATGAACGTTTTTGGCCCAAAGGCTGAGCCGCACCGAGGGTGGACAGCATGGTATGAGTATGGTGCTTTACCCACAGGCAGGGTTGCCAACCTTCCTTTCAAATTTTTCTGGACAACTGAACCAAAATTTACGGACAGCCCAAAATTTTTATGGACATAATAAACCACACCCCTTTAGAGGACACGCCCACTTCCACGCCCCCAGAATAAAGAGGATTGTTCAATAGTTAAAAATAAAATATGGCATATGGAAACTAAATCAACAATTTTCAGCTGTTACTGATACAGAGTAGCAGAAGAGACATGTCAGCAGCTGCAGTATACAGCTGGCAGAAGACTGTCCGCACAGGATACAACTGTAGCAAATGCCCAGCTGTGAGTAGTTTAGAAGTGTTCACACCTGGTATGGAGGCCGTAGCACTGACAGGCCCCATTATAATTAATGGGTCCCACTGGTGTCCAATATGATAGAGCAGAATAGAAATAATGTGAACGGAGCCTTATGTGCTGCAGAAAGATTTTATTCACTGTCAGCAAGCAAAGATCTTAAAGATGTTTTGAAAATGTTAACCACATGTTACCATATGCCTCCTAGGTGGCTGATCATGCTGGGCCTTGTAGTCCCTCTACACTGTCAGCCCTGATCTAAGAAGCACCAGCCTGTAGCACTACAGGTACCATAACTCCTCACCTCATGGGCATTCTCCTGCCCGACCAGTCCCGCGGCCGCCTGCTTGATCAGCCCATTCTTGTCCAAACCGAGGCCCTTGACATGGCTGTGGGTGGCGATGCGCTGGGTCTTGGTGGTGCTTTTCACCTCCTCGATCTTCATGGTGCCGGGAGAAGTAATGGACGTCCTGCCGTGTGACTGCCAGCTCCTGCCTCAGAACGTGAGCGGGAATCTCAGGCTCTGCAGCGGGTTACCATGCGGTTACCAAGGCGGCAGGAAGCAACGCCCACTGATCTGAATGGCGGATTCATGTTTGGTTGCTAGGGTCAGGTTCCGCGTAGGGATTGGACAACTGAAGTGTCAATCTATGTGTCAGTGGGGCTGCTTCCGATTGCGTTACTAGAGGCTTCCACGGTAGGGCAGCCGCCATTTTATGTGGAAGGGAGTTAGTTGCCTCAGACAGTGTACTGTACTGATACTGCTCAGTCAGTGCTCACTTGCTGAGGGGAATGCTGTGGTGCACAAAGGCTCTGACATAAGTGGCAGGCACAGGCAGCAGAACAACCAGGTTTCCACATAAAATGGTTGTCAGTCACCTTTTTTGCCCAGTGCCAGCCCCACACAGGCCAGTTAGTCTCCATTTTGTGTAGTCCAGCCTCCACTTAGTCCATTATAAATTAACTATACCACTGAAAATATATCCTACTAACCCTGCCTGAGAACCCTCCTCACTCACAGTAGGCTGTTGTGCTTGTGCCAAATGCACTGCTGCTGCCGCGCGCTACCTTTTCCTGGTGCCTGCACACACTGCTGCACCTAAAATGGCCTCCAGTACACAGCCAGATCTGCCCGCGTGGGAAGCCAACGTGACTCAATGCCTCCCCAGTCCCTCCTCCCTCCTCCCCTGAGTCCCCTCCTCCCCTCCTCCTCCTCCTCCCTCCTCTGTAGCAGCAGGCTTGTGCTGGTGACGCTGGTCATGTGCTGTGCCCTCCTCCAGCAGTCCTCCGTCCGGCCCCAGTAGTACCCCAGGTAATCCATGCTGCTGCTGCTGACTGCTTGCACTCGCGACCAGCCCGCGCTGCCGGACACTACGGACAGCAGAGAAAAACAACCATTTTTTGCGGACTGTCCGTAAATTTACGGACGGTTAGCAACCCTGCCCACAGGGCTGTTGCGCAAAACTACTCAGCACACCTCTCAATGCTGTCCACCCTTGGTGTGGCTCATCCAATACTCTGAAGAAGACCTTTGGGCCAAAAATGTTCAGTTATTGACTGGATGAAAGCAATCCAGTGGAATACAGGAGTCTTTTTTATTATTCCGTTAGACCTGCGAAACATCTCCTCCTATCCACAACGTTAAAGTTGGAGTGCCATCTAACTATTTACTGAATGATGAAGGGAGTCTGGACCTAGGGGCAGCAGACCATGCGACTGCTATGGGGCCCAGGGCAAGAGGGGGTCCAATCTTAGTTGGAATTAACTCCTCTTCTACTGGAGGTGAAAACTTGGTCAGGGCTCTACCCTCTAAAAAACAAATTATAGCAAATGAAGCAGTGGAAAAATGGTCCAAGGGTCACTGAAAAGGGTCTGGGCAGAAACCCTTCTGTCCTGTGTGTGGGGCCTGGTTTGATATGGGGCCCTTACATCTCTATGTATGCCACTGTCTCGACCGCTTCACATGTTTCCCTATTAGACGACTACATCACCACTGTGAAGAAGTGAAGCTTCTGAGCATATTAGTCCACCTCTGAATCAAGGAGATGGACGGGAAGGATAAACAGCAGGTGGAGCTAGCAGAGAGGAAAATGTAATGTACATTAAACACATAATATTTAATTTGAAATTCCCTATTTATTACATCGTTTTCTTGGTATAACCCCTTTAAGCCCTGTTTCAGCTAAATATTTGCAATTTGCTATACAATTGATGGCCAGTCTGTATCAGAGCGGTGCTGACAGATTTGTTGCATCTATTTCTTTATAAGGACTAAGAGAATCCAGTACGCTGCACAAACTGCAACTTGTGTCAAGGTTTACAGTGTCCTATGTGGGTATAAACTTTAGGAGAACAAGAATGGAAGAGAAGTTTCTGTGTGGTAGAAAGTGATGAATAGCGTTGACAACTGATGAATCCTAGGACTAAAGCAGACAGTAATGTGCAGGGGAGTAAAAGGTCAAAATTTACAACCCCCTGCTTTTCAAATCCAGTCAAAATGTTTTCCTTCTTTCAGCTCTGCATATTACTGAAATATTTTACGTGTGGGACTTATATCTCTGTCTTATCAGCTCATGATAAATGATCTGTGTTTTTAAAACTGCTGTTCGGGTAAGTCAGCTCAGTTTTTGAGATTCAGCCTTTTCATGGTGTCATGCAATACCCATACATCACTGCAAGTGATTCATCGAACTGGAGTTAGGGTTAACACACCTACTCAGCCATAGACCCCATGAAGTCAAAGGGAACTGTTACTGTAATGATCACTTTCACCTTTCCCTCAGCTTTCTGAATCATTGTGTTACTGGCAATTGCTTTTTGCAAACTTTTTTTTTCTTTAAATAAAACCTTTCGTCTGTAGAGACCTGAAACAATAAGTGCTGCACGGTATCTTGTCTTAGTTCACATTTACTGCCATCTAGACATGATGGATGCTTTACCTTAAAGTGAATTGTTCCTATAGAATTGAAACAAGCTCATTATACATAAAATGACCTTCTAGAAGAGATATAGATGCTATTATTTTCATTCCTCAGGATAGGCCATCAATATCAGATCAGTTATGATTAGGGATGAGCGAACTTTTGAAAAGTTTGATTCGGCTGATTTGCCGAATTTTACAAAAGAATTACTTCACCACAAAGCGCATTTTTTTGTAAGTAGTGGGCGCAATGACAGGGAGCTGCGATAGCGCTGCCTCCGTCATTGTACCCCTCAGATGCCGCGTTCATATATGATCGCTGCATCTGAGTGCAAAAAAAGTGTAAAATTAACATAAAAAAAAATAAAATCATACTTACCTCCTCCATTTGCTCACGATGGGCCGGCCTCTGTCATCTTGCTTAAAGATCTGACCCGAAATCTCGCGCGACGCGAGATTATGTCATCACGCCATCCGGCGTGGTGAAGTCATACGTCACTACGCACGGGATTTCGGCCGAGATCTTCACGCAAGATGGCGGCTGACGGCCAGTCACGAGCAAATGGAGGAGGTAAGTATGGATTTTTTTGTTTTTTACACTATTTCAGGTTAAATCGATTCGCTGACACGAAGCACAAGGAAATTCGTCTTCTAGGCGAATGGAATTTATCCTGAAATTTGGATCGAATTCCACTTCGTGGTATTTGATTCGCTCATCTCTAGTTATGATGTTACTCTCCACACTCCTTTCAATCCAATGTTTTAAGGGGCCATGGTGCTCTTGTGAGCAGGTGGGGTACATATGTAGGCTGATGTAAACTGTGAAGTGGCTGCAGTGGTCAAAATGCAACCCTTTCAAACAGCCAACCAGTGGGGGTGCCAAGAATCAGACTCTCCTAAGCATAGGCCATCAATAAGCTAACCCTGGAGAACCTGTTTAAAGGGGTTGTCCAAGTTATTTTTTTGTTCTTTGTATGTTTCTAACTAGTCAAATATAACAGCTTTTAAATGCACTTTGTGTTTCCAAAGCTGCTCCTTTATCAGATTTTACGCAGGGTCACATGACCTGTGATGTCAGCTTGCCTCCCTGCTAATCTTGTATTCGTGCACCAAGCAGATCACAGTCTGTACACAAGACATCACTGTGCTGGCCACGCCCCCCTGCACTAGCTGAGCTGCCTGCTGCTCTGTGTCTCCTTCTCCCTGGATTTTTTCAGATAAAACATTAACCCCTTCAGCCAGCACAGGGCTGAAGACTTTACTACAGTAACTGCAGGCAGTGAGGAGAGAAATGCTGGGCACATGAGCTGACAGAGGAGTTCTGCAGAGCAGAAAGGTAGGGGGAAGTTCCTGTGTGTACTGTATCAGCAGTGTCATTGTATAGCTGGGACTTGTAGTTTTACACATACAACATGCTGCTGAGTATTGAGTATCCCAGCAGGCAGACATGTCACTCAGCACTTGTATTCATTCCCTTTGCAGAAGGGGGGGCAGAGATTGTTGTTATATGCATGTAAACAAAGGCCAGAAGAGAACCAGGGAAATGAGGAAATATAGATTTTTTTGCCTAAAACTTTTTGCTGCCCATCAGATTTACAGTGCTATATTTTTTTTTTCAGAACTCGGACAACCCCTTTAAGCCTCCATACATAAGCTTTATCAATAGATATAGGTCCAGTTGTGGTTCCACATTGATTTGGTTCACTAAAAATGGAGTACCTTCATATAACACAGAGGTCTCTAATATTTGGAAGGCAAGCTTGACAGATGGGGGAGATTTATTAAAACTGGTGTAAAGGAGAACTGACTTAGTTGTCCATAGCAACCAATCAGTGGCGTAGCTAGAACTGACTGGGCCCCACAGCAAATTTTTGTACGGGCCCCCTCCCCATGACCCTCCTGGCATCGTATTTGTTCATATGTAACAGTGGGTTCACATCACGTTTTTCCTATCCGTTTGAAGAATACATTGATAAAAAAGGTACCATATACAAATATGCAGCTCACCACGTTTTTGTATGCTGCAGAGTCCAGTAAAAGAAATGCATACGTTAACGTATATGTTTTTTTTTCAATGGAACTGTATGGCGAACGGACGCCACTGTGTAGATCAGTCTGAGGCATCTGTTAATGTATACATTAGGCTCAATTCACACGTCCTGTTTTTCTTTCCTGATTCGATCCTGATTTTTTCAGGACCCATTGAAATGAATGGATCCAGATCAGGATCAGGATCGAATCAGGAAAGAAAAACAGGACATGTGAAAGGAGCCTTAAACTGATGGCAAAAATGTGATGTGAACCCAGCCGTAGTGCCAGAATAAGTACCAGTACACAGCGGACAAGAATAGGCATATAGAATGTGACGGGCCGTGTGTTACGCAAATTGTGGGAACACACACTGGTCGGCATCCGTGGTATTGCAGACCCACATTTTTGCGGATCCGCAATACCATGGCCTTCTGAACGGCCTCTTACTGGGTAACACTTCCATACAGTGACTGGATAGTACTGTCATACATGGACTGGCTAACGCCGCCATACACTAGATAACACCTAGGTTATAAAAGGGAACATTACAGGGAATGACTAGGGGCACTGTACGGGGTATGGTAAGAGGGCACGGTACAGTGAATGACTAAGAGCACAGTACAAGGTATGTTAAGAGGGCACAATGCAGGGTATAATGGAGCAGAGTACGGGGTGGGGGGGGCAGTCACATGACCCTGAGACATTAGAAGGACACCACCATAATGAGAGGCAGAGGAGTGAGACAGGGGCCAGGGCTCTGGATGGACAGGGTGGGCATAGCAAGTAGGTGGAAGGGGCTCTGAGGGGGATTTATACAAGAAGTAGGGGCTGGAGGTCTGTGCAGGGCAGCGATAGGAGAAAGGAGGGTGGAACAGGAGCTCTCCATACATGATGGAGGAAAGGAGACCGCAGGGGCTTCATGAGGATGAGATAAAAGAAGGACAGGATATGGGGGGGGGGGGTGCAGGTGTTATGGAGGCAGACTCCTTTATGAAGCAGTAAAACAACAATAGCATGAAGCTGCTGGTACACTACAGCCCCCAGCAGCAGCTGGAAGACTTCTCTGACATTCTCCCTCCTGCCCCACACAGCAGACTCACTCACCCACTGTCTGCATCTCTTCAGACTTCTCCAGCCCTGCCGTCTCTCTCTTCCTCCAGCAGCACGTCCTGTGTAGAGGGGGCGTGTCTAAGGCTGGTAAGCTAGGTCCTGCTCTGCTGGAGTAAGGAGGGGGCGTGTCTGAAGCTCGCAGCACAGGAGCTTGTAAGAAGGATAGTGGCAGCCGGCCTCTGTGGCTTCCCCTGCTTCCCCGATAGCTACGCCCCTGCAACCAATCACATCATATCTTTCATTTTCCAAAGGAGTTTTGAAAAATGAAAGGTAGAATCTGATTGGTTGCTATGGGCAACTAAGCCAGTTTTCCTTTACACCAGTTCCCCGAAACGGCGTTGGAGCCTCAGGAGCCATTGCGGCTGATAGTCTATGTGTTGTTTTGGTCTATGTGCATATGGTGTCCTAATTCTCAGCCATTGTGGCATCTATAATAGGTTGCCATGTACGATCATTGCCCTCTATTATTTCATATGTAAAGATATCTTGGCTTGGTCTCCTGATTTGTGTGGGTATGGGACCAATTTTAATGTTTCTCTGTGATTTTTAATTTACTATAATAAAGATGATTAATCTTTTATCTTTCTTTATTATGTGGTGGTGTGATTTTTGGAGGTTTTTACACCAGTTTTGATAAATCTCCCCCATGATGTTGAACCACATGTGATATTGCGAAGAAAAATTCTGACAAAGATATGACCTATTTATACGATGCTTATCCTAGTGACAATTGCCACACATGGTTTTGACCCCGGTGCCAAATGTCAGGAATACTGTGACATTTCTGGTTCCTAGTATACAACAGAACATAGAGTTGTTACTAGTTTATGGGTTACATGTAGGGAACACAAGAGCCGTATGCGACTCTCAAGCCAGTCATAAGGGAATATTGCTATAGCCAATTACAAAGATCAAGCCCTACTTAAGGTGCTTTTATCACTAGCAAGGGACTGAGCACCAGACGTGTTATGCACACATCACATCAACATTTGTCTTCTTTTTCAGATATTCAGCCCTGGCTTCATGGCACTACTGCATGTGATTGAATCTGTTTACCTTAATCCCATAAGGACCATACCAATTTTGGCCTTGAGGACAGAACAGTTCTTTTATTTTTCTGCTTTGCATTCTGACAGTTATAAAGCTTCTACTTTTTGTTTAGTATATTTATTTATTTTTTCTATTTTTTTTTAACAGCTTATACCCAATCATCATAAACAAGGTGAAAAAAACAAATATGTGCATATTATTTAAAGTGTTATTCCAAATTCAGATATTGATGGCATATCACATTCTCTTGGACCTACTCCTATCTACAGAACAGAGCCCCACAAGGGAAGGAGAGCACAGTGCATGTGTGTCTATTTTTGGACCTTCCATAGCAATGAATAGAGAGTGGCCATACTTGCATGGTGTTGGAGACCCATACCACCCTCACAGGTGGAACCCATACCTATCTGACATTGATGATGTATCATAGCTATTACTCGTTTCATATTTTGGGATATATAGTGTAAATTATTATTTTTTCAGACTGCATTTTTTACATAATTTTTTTAATTAAATTTACTTTTTTTTAGAGCCCTAGGGACATTTTTTCTATTCAGTCTCTATTACAATTTTAGGTAGGACAACCTACCAAAGCATATCCTAATAGTATGTTTAAATATACATACATGGACAATAAAGATTAAAGAGCTTCCAAAGCAACATCTTCCCATAACGCATTGTAGCATACCCTGTGAGCCATGTGCATGTGTCCAGACAGTCCATATACTTACAGAAACCCCCATGTATCCTAAAATGCCCAAGACCACTAATACTCCTAGGAATGCAAGATCCCATGACTAGTTCTAGGTCTCCTTAAAGAGCCCAACTGTGTCTGGGAACTTGTTGGGAGTGCTCCATTGTATAGAGAGATATATGCAATGCCCTATGGGAAAATAATATGCAAAGAGATATCTCCCAAGGAAGAGTCACAACCTGACTTTTTAATAATTTGGGACATGACAAGGGAAAATAGCCAGGCCTGATATCCATCTGTAGACAGGTATTTCGGAGTGCTTGCCCCTTGTAAGTACAGAGTAGAGTTCTGGCTGGCCGAGTGTGATGACTTGGAATTGGCTTAGACAGGGTACTAACCCTCCTTAAAGAGATCAGCTGTGTATAGGGACTTGTTGGAAGTGTTCCATGGTATGGAGAGTTCTAGGCAATGTCCTATGGGAAAATACTATGCAAACAGATATCTCCCAAGGAAAGAGAACTATCTCACTAGCACCACATTGTGGAAGTGGCTCCCTATGAGTTAACATCTGAATTTTTAACAAGCCTTGCGACATGACAAGGTAAAATAGACAAGCCAGACATCCATCTGTAGACAGCTATTTAAGGGTGTTTGCCCCTCGTCAGTACGGAGTAGGATTCTGGCTGTCTGAGTGTGATGACTTGGAAGTGGCTTGGACAGGGTGCTAGCTCTCCTTAAAAAGACCAGCTGTGTATAGGGACTTGTTGGAAGTGCTCCATGGTATGGAGGCTCAGCCAACCAGTGCTGACGAGGGGCAAATACTCCAAAACAACTTTCTACAAATAGATTTTTGGCTTGGCTATTTTCCCTTGTGATGTTCTAAGAACTGTTAAAAAGTTGGATTCCGTCTCATAGGGTGCTACTTCCACCAGGTGGCGCTAGTGGGCTGGCAGGGCAAGGGGTGATTTCTGTGAGAAATATGAACATAATAATACTTTATAATATATATTTTCTTATATTTTACAATATAATAATAATAATAATAATAATAATAATAAAAAATATATTTTCCAGGTATGGATGTCAAACTTCAATGACAGGCAAG
This sequence comes from Rhinella marina, assembly GCA_900303285.1. NCBI lineage: Eukaryota > Metazoa > Chordata > Amphibia > Anura > Bufonidae > Rhinella > Rhinella marina. The sequence goes on from ONZH01002780.1 coordinate 76,150, forward strand.
CATTGCATGTGGTCATGTGATTGACTAAATATAAAGAGAGACACTTCATATTGCTTTTTATGGGGTTAATTCTTTGCCTGATTAAAATAATGATACATTCTATATTTTCTATCATATAGAAGATTTAGACTATAATAGCTTACTTGTCCCTTTTATGCTTCTATAGCCACTATCCTTTGAAAAAGCCATTTGTCTGCCCCATAAAAGGTAGCACACCCTACAAAGAATTAATTTGTCCAAGGGACCACTATAGTTTTCTTGAAGTCATTACTCACCTACAGAAACAGGGATAGCAAACAAGCCGTAAAAATCAATGGAAGGTCATTCCTTAGTAACACAAAGATAGCGGCTTTACATTTTTTATGTCTTTGCCCTTCAGACGGCATGTTCACCCGCACACCCCACACCTTCTCCATTGGATACCAAATTTGATCTAATTCACAGTTTACGTAAACCAGTAAACTGGAAGTAAATTCCCGGTCGTGATTTTCAGATGACTTTAAGAAAATGCTGTAAATAAACAGTGCCCTTCACTCTGTTTAGTGCTGATAAGGTTTGGCAAGACTTGGAAGCTATTGATTTATACAACTGTTACAGTTAATAGTTCTATAGTAAAAACATTTTAAACGTAATCATTTGATGTATGGTCCTGTAGAAACACGAGTCCTGCAGAAACACTGCCCTGTTAAAAGAGCTGGGATACAAAAGGTCAACCCAATTTTTTTCATGAGTAATGGTGCCATTAACAAAACCTCCACATAATACAGTGCATTTAAGGCCTATTATAAGAAAAAATGTTGCAATTTGTTTCCCCATGTCGTTAAAAGGAGACATTCGCAGCAAGTTAAGAACCACAAGAAAATGAGGATTTCAAAAAAACGCAATGATCTTGGCAAAATTCAGCATGGCCAAACAGTTAGATGTTTTAATTTTTCTCTCTGTGTCCCTAGTATTGTAATGATTGTGCTGAAATCCATGGACAAAAACATGCATCTCACATAGTGTTTGGAATACAATTAATACGTAAATCATTGTTATAATTCTAAACAGTAATAATGGATAAGAGACAGATGGATCTTATCGATTTATGCTTGTTTTCCTTGACCCACTAAAAGAGAACCTACTTTTTTTTTACTCTAGTCTAGCCTAATGTACAATATACTGTATGCTAAAGGACTATTCTCTGAGTAAAATATTAATGACCTATCCTCATGGTCTATTGATATAAAATCAGTCGGGCCCAACACCTGGCGCCCTACCGATAAACTGTTTGAAGAGTCCTGTCCTGTTATATTTATTGTAGACATGGCATATGTGCAGCTCAGTACCATTCAAGTAAATTGGCCTGGGCTGCAGTACCAAGCACAGCCACTATGTACAGCCCTGCACTTGGTATGCTATGAGTAGACCAAGCATTGCAAGCCTTTCAAACAGCTAATATGAGATGGGAGGACTGGGACTTGGACCCACAATATTCTGATATTGATGACTTATCCTAAGGATAAATCAAAAGTATTTACTGTACTTCCGGAAAACCCCTTTAAATATCACAAGACATATTACACAATGAAATGTACCATACACTTTGACTTATATAATATTTTTCAACTAAATTCATACACAAAAATAGTTATCAGTATTTTACACCTGGTTGCATCCTACAGTGAACTGGTGTTTAACCTTGTATCAATGAATATGGCCTTTTTACGTATCTGTGATATGCTATATTTGATGTCTTTTTCATTTAACTTGTAAGTGTAAGAAGTGGCTGAGGACTCATGGTGCTAGTCCCAAGCTTGCATACTTTGGCCAAAATATCAAATAATACCTTATGTATATCATCTTTTTTGCAGAATACAGACATGCTTTGTTATACTGTAGAACAGGAATAGGCAACCTTCAGCACACTAGTTGTGAAACATGCTCCTTTCACTTGTATGAGAGTTTAGAGAACAGCGAAGCAAGTGTGCATGATGAGAGATGTAGTTTCACAGCACCTGGAGTGCCGTAAGTTGCTGACTCCTGTTGTAGAAGAAGGGGTGTCAGTACTTGTGGGGTCTATTTGAGGTCTATTTGCAAAGGTGCTGGTTAGCCTGCCTGATCAAATATGCATGTAACCATAGGACTGGCACCTTTTAGAAGTCATAGATGTGTGCATTCAGAATACCAAGCATCCACCATATCATGGATAGGTATGTGGATGTTTATCAGTTTTTGCAGTGTGAAACCTCCATCATATACCATTGGGGCCTCAAAGCATACTACTATGAACTACTATAGAGTTTTAACCTTCTATCATGGACACATTGGAAAACTACAATAAATGATATATAGTGTAAGTAGAGATGAGTGAATTTCTTAAAATGTGTTACAGTTCCAATTCAGCCAAATCAGCCTTGTGATTTGATTAGGGTACAAATCGATTCTACCCGAATGGACAAGCCTGTTCTCACTGCATTTGGTGTTTAATTTTGCTGGGCCTGTTTGAAACAATCTCACATATGTGACTGCATGGCTAACAATTTGCAGAGGTCTACCATCAACTAATATTATAAAAATAGCTACTGTATGTTGAAAAGTGTTGGGGTTGTGGGATCCTGGTATATAGTTCCTGAATAAAGTAGGCCAAAAGGACACCTTCTTTAAAGGGGTTATCCCACGAATAATGTAAAAAATTAAAATCAGGCATCATATAGCCCATGACAATACCTTTCTAACAAAGCTAGAACCAGCGCTGTACCTCACATATCAAGCTGAAAGCTCAAGGGGAGTGTCTTTTCTGCTGGAGCTAAGGGGGCGTGTCTCAGCTCTCCTTATCACAGGTCAGGAGACAGTTGAAAGATTAAACTGAGCATGTGCGGCCTTCTCAGTGAGCAGGTCAAAGAAAGCACTTACTGTAAATAACAGTTCCATTCTGATTGCTGAAATTGCCCTGTTACACTTTTGAATTGCATTGTGCCTACAACAGAGGCCTACAAAATCAAAACTGAAGTTGAAAAGAGAATGGCTTCTACAAATGGATAATGATTTTAAACACTCCTCAAAAGGCACAAGCTGAAGGTTTAACCATGGCCCTCACAGTCCCCTGATTGGAACATCATTGAAAATCTGTGGATGTACCTCAAAAGAGCAGTGCGTTCAAGATGGCCCAAGAATCTCACAGAACTGGAAGACCTTTGTGAGGAAGAATGGATCCCTCAAACAAGAATTGAAAGACCCTTGGCTGTCTACGAAAAGCATTTAAAAGCTGTGATACTTTCCAAAAGAGGGTGCTACTAGGTACTAACCATGCAGGGTGCCCAAAGGTTTGCTTCAGGCCTTTTTTCTTTTTTGTTATTTTGAAAATGTAAAAGATGAAAAAGAAATATTTTTGCTTAAAATACAAAGGAAATGTGTCATCTTCAATGTGATACTGTACCTTTTGGAGATCATTTTATCTTCAACTTGCTTAACTGTTAATAATAATTTTAACCAGGGTTGGCTAACGTTTTGTAAGCCACAGCATGAATATATATAGATATATATATATATATGTTAAAAATGAAGGGAAAAAAATATATATATATTCTTCTTACTGTGCATACATTTTATTTTCCTACGGTTTACGGTGTTTGTGCTTTTCTAACAGTTGCAATTTGTCATTGCTCAGAAAGCATGTACTTATTTGATCACCTTATTACACAGATAGATGCCATGTGGCTTTTTGGATCTTGTCTGTAAGTATACTAATCTTATTTTTATATTATGTTTCATCCACAGAAGTCACATTGTGATTTTTTTTCTACTATCACAATTGAGAAAGAACCACACTGAGTGACAAACTGGCAGGTGTCATAATGTGCCAGTTAGCATGTCCAATACAAGACAATCATTTAAGTGTCTCTCAGGATTAAAAGACAGAAACATAACAAAGAAACTGGATCAATAATGCTTGGTGAAATAAGACAGAGAAGGTTATTTACTCTGCATTGATCCGTTGCTGCAGTGCCATAAACTTGGCCTGTTTTTTCTTTCCTTAACCTCCTGCTTTAAGAATACTTGCAAGCAACCAGGGAGCTGACTAACAGGTGTAGATTAAGGATCGAAGGAGGTCATTGTACCTCTGTCACCACAAGGCACCCATGTAACAACATCCCCGAAGAAATTTAAACATCAATAGCCATAATAAGAGCAAATTTATCAAGCTTGGCCTATTTTTTTTTCTTCTTTTTTTTTTTTTTTCCCCTGAAAGCCCTGAATGCGTCCTTCTAGTTTTTTCCACTGAGAGCTGAATGCACTGGGGCATTATTTCAGAGGACTTGATTATCTTTCCTGACACAGCAGATTTGTAAGGAGGCATGTTCTGTTTGCTTCATCTTCCCAAGCTCCAGCTTGCCGTTGTTTATTTTCTTGTAATAGATAAAGATGAAGGAGTCATTGTTGTGTCAATTTAGGTCTCGCAACTCTGTGTGCTGCAGCCGATGAGACATAATCTGTGCACCTGAAACTGCAGATCTGGATAATGCTATCGAACGATGTTCGGTCCAGCATGTCATACGTGCCTGGCGTGATAACAGGAGTTTTGTGAATGTTCATTAAAGCAGAAATAATATATATCATAAATTGACTGAAATTAAAGCTGTTGTACCTCCAATTACATGTGGTCTTTTAGGGCCACATATAGATATTTTACCTTCTCACCACCCCCATCTGTATCATATACAGTGCTCTAAAAGTTTTAGGCAGGTGTATACAAATACTACAAAGTAAAAATGTTTTAAAAGATAGAAGTGTTAATAGTTTCAATTAAATGTATTCTGCAGCAGGACAACAACCCCAAACATACAATGATTAAGGACTATCTTCATCTTAAATTAGAACAAGGAGTCCTGAAAGTGATGATATGGCCCCCACAAAGCCCAGATCTCAACATCATTGCCTGGGATTACATGAAGAGACAGAAAGTATGTCCAATTGCTCATGCTCCAAGGGTCTTAGGGACCAGCCGTTTACCTAGCTCTTCTGTGAGACCATCACTGTAGAGGGATTGACAGAATCGCAATGGCTTTTCTGAAAAGCTACAGTGTTGTATTGTCAGCAGAGTGACCAGTAATCCACAGATTCACAGACCCTACTGCAGGTAAGGGACTATGGCTCAGACATCCATCATCCAAATTACTTGAAGGCCAGACCAACTTATTTGGCCACTTCCAGAACGTGGCGCTAGCAAGATGTTTCTGTTTCCCTGACAGATACTTATTTGCATATTTTTTTCCCATTGAGCTTTGCCAATAGGTCTCCATACAAACTGGTGTTTTTAAAGAGAGCCAGCACCCTGACTAAACCAATATCATTTGTTTTTTCTTAGCTGTGGTCATTTTTGAAAACATGAAAACAAGAAGTGAAGCCGCACTAGTTGTGACTTTTAAATAAAATGTCTGCAACTGATGGTAAAGTTGTTATAACATGCCAATATCAACATAAGCAAATAAGCTATAATAACCAAAGTTTGGCTACTGCTCTAACATCTAACTTACCAATATAACCAACTTTTTGAGTGGAAATTCTCTTTCACAAAAAATCTCCCATAGAATAATGCCATCTAAATATTAAAAAAATTAGATAGATTGATTGATTTTGTGTGGAATTGTTCTTTGTAAAGGAACAAAATTATCTCAAAATAAAGAGAAAACTCAACTGGAAACTGTCAAAAAGCTAATGCCTTATTGAGATGTCACATGGTCTTGGCAGATTGAAGACATAGTTTACTGGCTGGAAAAGGCATATCAAGGCATAACCCAGAGCATAATAGGTCTCTGTGTATTGGCAGTATACATATGAACAGACCATTTACTTCAAGAGTCCCTAAAATCAGAAATCAATGATCCATGTATTGCACTTACAAGTCCCACTGTCTTCAAGAGAGTCAAATAAAGTATCCATGCTTATGTATGTTTAACATTTCATACTATTCCTTATGTTAACTTACTAAAACAATTAAGCCCAGTTGCTTAGAGGAAAACTGATTAGTAGATTACTGATGCCTAATCGATAGTCTTCTACTCAGATAAAGGATATAACATCCTTGCCTGAAGAAACACATATGGTGTAAACCAGGCAGCATAAAATGCAAATTCACCAACTGTAGTCTAGCAGTGCAACCTGTTTCATGCCTGTTTATTTGCATCCATACTTTTGAACCCTTTCATCATGGTCAGCCCGGTCATGTGATCCCCAATCTGACCACCAATGAGGAGCTTGATTATCTGTGTAGGCAGGAGGTCAGCCTCTCCTGTGTGGCTAACTTCCTGTGAATACATAATGACATCATCGTATGCCAAATCCCTCCTCAAGCTGCAACACAGAGGATGCACTAAAACTCTGAAATGTGAGTTAGGGAACAGCAGGTCTATGTTGCTGATCCATTACTTTAATAAAGACTATAGAGTATGGGCTTCCCAGAGGATTAGGTCCCATCAGGTGGTAGCATGATCCTGAGACAGTAGGTAATAAGTAATTTTTAGCCAATTTTGAGGGCTTTCTTAAAAGGGTTCATGTCATGTCTTGTTTGTGTTAGGGTTCAGTTTAGGGAGAGGGTTGCTAGTAAGGTGAACATGGGTGCTGAGTATTATTTGGGATTGGGGCTGAATTCTACTAGGAGTTTATACAACCCTATCACTTGAGGCATAATGTAAAATGAATGCTGCATAAAGGAAACCATATCAGAGGAAAGATAGAACCAAAATTTGGATGACAAATATATGGTAACTGAAGGAGGGATTCATAAGCCATAAAGAATGGTCTGCATATTATTTTTAATAATAGCCTATAAATCACCATATTGGCAAAAACATTGTTGGAGTCCATGTTTTGGTTTTGGTGTTTTGTTTGATTGGTGAAGGAAAATGGAGAGTAAATGAAGGAAATATATCTGCTCTGCTGATGATTGATGAGGGTCATTAAGAGATATTACTGGTACACAGACATCTACACATTTCAAGACTGAACTATGGGGCACATTTATTAAGACCAGCATTTTAGACGCCAGTCTTAACAAAGGCTCATAGCTGGCAGTGGATCCGCCGAAGTTATGAAAAGACTCTCTATAACTTCGTAGCATCCAGTACCAGTTCTAAATGTAAGACAGATTATGAGCCTTCATTAGTGATGAGCGAATCGAAGCGGCAATATTCGTGATTCACACGAATATTGCCTGCTTCGGCTCGGCATCCCGAGGCAGCGCGGATTCGTTAGTATTCGTGCGTCACTGCAAGTTTGAAATGCCCGTTTTTTTCAGCCAATCAGCATCAAAGGGAAGCCTGTGGGAATGCCTGCTGTGATGTAACAGCCCCTATACCTCCCCAGCAGTGATTGGCTGGCAGTGACATGTGACCTAAATTTACATAAGGTAGGGACCTGCACAGTGTCGGACTGGCCCACGAGACGCCGACCTGAGGTCTGATGGGGGCACGAGACGCCGACCTGAGGTCTGATGGGGGCACGAGACGCCGACCTGAGGTCTGATGGGGGCACGAGATGCCGACCTGAGGTCTGATGGGGGCACAAGACGCCGACCTGAGGTCTGATGGGGGCACGAGACGCCGACCTGAGGTCTGATGGGGCACGAGACGCCGACCTGAGGTCTGATGGGGGCACGAGACGCCGACCTGAGGTCTGATGGGGGCACGAGACGCCGACCTGAGGTCTGATGGGGGCACGAGACGCCGACCTGAGGTCTGATGGGGGCACGAGACGCCGACCTGAGGTCTGATGGGGGCACGAGACGCCGACCTGAGGTCTGATGGGGGCACGAGACGCCAACCTGAGGTCTGATGGGGGCACGAGACGCCGATCCCTGTACTGTGACATCACTGTGTTTATTATCCCTGTACGGTGACATCACTGTGTTTATTATCCCTGTACTGTGACATCACTGTGTTTATTATCTCTGTACTGTGACAACACTGTGTTTATTTCCCTGTACAGTGACATCACTGTGTTTATTATCTCTGTACTGTGACATCACTGTGTTTATTATCCCTGTACAGTGACATCACTGTGTTTATTATCCCTGTACAGTGACATCGCTGTGTGTATTATCCCAGTGCAGGAAGAGGTAAGTGGTCTGTGTTTGTGTGTTTGTTTTCTATTTTTCAGGGTCGTGAATGCAGAGGACTACGTCGGATTCGGTGGACTACGTCGGACCAGTTTTTTTTTTTTTTTTAATAAAATGGTCAAACAGGGGTCTGGGGGAGTGTTTATTTCAATAAAATGTTTTATACTTGTGTGTGTGTATTTTTTTTTACAATACTACAGTTTTAGTAATTATGGCTATCTACAGACGGCCCTGATTACTAATACTGGGCTTAGTGCTTGCCGGTATGGCAGGCCAGCACTAACCCCAACATCTATTACCCGCAGGACCGGACCTTCTAAATTGAGGGTCTGGCTCTGGGGCGGCTGCAGGCTGGTACCATTAGGCTGGGAAGGGCCAATAACCGTGTCCCTTCCCACCCTGGTAGTGCCAGGCTGCCGCTGCTGGTTGTATCTGGCTGGCGAAGGAAAAAAGGGGGGGACCCCACGCCATTTTTTTTTTAAAATTATTTAAGCCTGGCACTACCAGGGTGGGAAGGGACACGGTTATTGGCCCTTCCCAGCCTAATGGTACCAGCCTGCAGCCGCCCCAGAGCCAGACCCTCAATTTAGAAGGTCCGGTCCTGCGGGTACCCGGCTCTTCCCGGCACCCCTGGTGGCGGTGGGTGCCGAGGTAATAGATGTTGGGGTTAGTGCTGGCCTGCCATACCGGCAAGCAATAAGCCCAGTATTAGTAATCAGGGCCGTCTGTAGATAGCCATAATTACTAAAACTGTAGTATTGTAAAAAAAAATACACACACACAAGTATAAAACATTTTATTGAAATAAACACTCCCCCAGACCCCTGTTTGACCATTTTATTAAAAAAAAAAAAAAAAAAGCTGGTCCGACGTAGTCCACCGAATCCGACGTAGTCCTCTGCATTCACGACCCTGAAAAATAGAAAACAAACACACAAACACAGACCACTTACCTCTTCCTGCAATGGGATAATACACACAGTGATGTCACTGTACAGGGATAATAAACACAGCGATGTCACTGTACAGGGATAATAAACACAGTGATGTCACAGTACTGGGATAATACACACAGTGATGTCACCGTACAGGGATAATAAACACAGTGATGTCACAGTACAGAGATAATAAACACAGTGATGTCACCGTACAGGGATAATAAACACAGTGATGTCACCGTACAGGGATAATACACACAGTGATGTCACTGTACAGGGATAATACACGCAGTGATGTCACTGTACAGGGATAATAAACCTCAGATCAACACATTGTGCCCCCATCAGACCTCAAATCAGCGTCTTGTGCCCCCCTCAGACCAGCGTCATGTGGCCCCCCATCAGACCTCAGGTCAGCATCTTGTTCCCCCATCAGAACTCAGGTCAGCGTCTTGTGCCTCCATCAGACCTCAGGTCAGCGTCTTGTGCCCCCATCAGACCTCAGGTCAGCGTCTTGTGCCCCATCAGACCTCAGGTCAGCATCTTGTGCCCCCATCAGACCTCAGGTCAGCGTCTTGTGCCCCCATCAGACCTCAGGTCAGCGTCTTGTGCCCCCATCAGACCTCAGGTCAGCGTCTTGTGCCTCCATCAGACCTCAGGTCAGCGTCTTGTGCCCCCATCAGACCTCAGGTCAGCGTCTTGTGCCCCCATCAGACCTCAGATCAGCGTCTTGTGCCCCATCAGACCTCAGATCAACACAATGTGCCCCCATCAGACCTCAGGTTAGAGTGTTGTGGCCCCCCTCAGACCTCAGATCAACACAATGTGCCCCCATCAGACCTCAGGTCAGCGTCTTGTGCCCCCCTCAGACCAGCGTCATGTGGCCCCCCCTCAGACCTCAGATCAGCCCACCCAGCCACTTTAAAAAAAGCATACTTCCTCAGGCTCCCCGCTCCACTGTGTTCCCTGCCGGCGTGCACTATGACCTGACGCTGCGCCAGGTCATAGTGCGCACCGGCAGGGAACACAGTGGAGCGCGGAACCTGAGGACAGCGGCGGCCAGAACAGGTAAGTATGCTTTTTTTAAAGTGGCTGGGTGGGCTGATCTGAGGTGTGAGGGGGGTGCGGGGCCCCCCATGAAATCATTGGAGTGGGGGCCTGGAGCAGTAGCTCCAGGTGCTCCAATCATAATCCGGCCCTGGCAGCGCGGCAGATATTAGAACATGGCAACCGCATTAAAGTGATGCGCGCGCCATGTTCTATGTATCGGACGGCAAGAAAACTCGGTATTGAGCTTCGGTACCGCACTAGGTACCAAAACCGTACCGAGTTTTCGATATATCGTGCAACACTACTTTCAACTACCTCACCCCCGACACCTGTGTCTCACCATTGTCCACCACCTCCTCAGACAACACTGGTAAATCCCCACTGTCAGCACACTGAGACTGCAAAAGGTCTTGGGAATTGGGGCAGAGAATGTTCTGGGGTAGCACATCAGAGAAGGGTGACTATGGGGTTCCAGGGAGTACGTGGGCAGGGTGGGCGGGCTGTCTTCTCGCCTCCTGGCAGAAGGAAAAGAGGCCGACCCACATGCACCCTGTATTTTTATAGGGGCTCCTATAATCCCTCCTTTTATTTACCAAACAAGCTCTCTGCACGTGCATGGGCCTGGACTTTCAAAAAATGCTTTTTCTTTTAACCCCTGCAGTCCCTGGCCCTTTCCCTATACGCTTCATGGCCTCTCAGACTGCAGGGACTCTCTTTTTCTTCTTCTCCTGCTAACCACAGGCCCATTCCACACATGCTAACCAAACCTCTTAAACTATGCTCCCAAATAAAGACTTAAAACCTTCTTTCTGGGTAAAGTGGGAAGGCCACAGCTTTATTTTTAAACCAACATCTTTAAAAGGTTAATTCCATAAATAACATCAACAAAAACTTCATGCCCATATCCATTCTTCTCCTCTTCAAAGAACCGCCTGTCGACCGATGACGACAGCGGGTATTCACCCATTTTCCAGCTGGGCATGACCATCTACCGCCACGGAGCAGCCATTGTACCCCCTACACATGGCTGCGACCCCCCCCCCACCTACCCAACATCAGAACCTTCTCCAAACCGTCTTGTAGCCCACGCAAGAAAATGTCCAATCCTTGCGGGTTCAAATGCACTCCATCCCGCAACAACAGACCAGCATTATCTCCCTCCAACTCCCGATGTCTGATGGCAAAACCCCCCAGCTCACGCACATGCTTCGACACACGCACATTTAACACCTTCCTAGCCCTCTCTAAAGCCCTGTCATCCCTGGCACCTCGCCATCTGACCCAGGGAACAATCTCTGACCATACCAGCCTAACACTCCGAAAAAACTGCGGGAAACGCGGAAAATCCTGTTTAATGAGTGAAATCAACTCCCCCAATTTTACCTGACCCAGATAATTTCCCCCCGCATGTATCAACAAAACCACATTTTCTTGCGAAATTCTACTGATACGAACCACCTCAGGCAAAACTTGAGCCCAACGCATGCCTCTGACCCGCCATGCCCCGTATCCTCGCGGAAACCAAGATCGATTCCTAGTGCGTGAACCGCTGCTCTCCGCTCCGCCCAAAATATAAACAAATGACCCATTATCCAAATAGATCTAATCCCTGAAAAAGAAAAGACAACATTAAACAACCCCTAACCCCCAGAACCCCCAAGACTCACTCCGTCAACAAATCCGGTCTAATATATAACCTACAACAATCCGACTTCCATCTACCCAGCCGCTTAATATCATCCGCATCCATTCCTGCAGCATCTGCACGCGTTGCCGCACCAATGCGAAAGGAATGCGTTCCAAATTCCTTAGGATCCAACCCCAAAGCGACCAAACACTTATTAAAAACTGCATGAAATTGAAAACGAGTCAAAGGCAATCCCGACCCATGAACCAGAAAACAATCCCCCTGCCCTCTCCCAGTCAAAAAATTATTAACTAAAGCCACAGGGCAACAAACTCCCCCCGTGGGGAGCACAGTCAGCCACGTACCCCTCCCGAACAAATCAGTCTTAGACTTCCGGATACACACACGAAGACTCTGTGCCGACACCAAAACATCGTTCCGCCGCAAACCACCAATCTGCGTTCTACTATTGGGCACCAATTCCCCTATGCGCAAAGCACCAAAATAAGCTAACGCAAAAGCCGCCCTAAACAACTCAGCTTCCGCACCGTCTCTGCATACTGTCCCTAATACCGCAATCAATCGTTCAAACAAAGGCAGGGACACTGGCCTCCGAGAATCCCCGCTAACCATCTCCTTCTGCCACCCTCTAAAGATCTGCCGAACAACAAAGGCCTTAGTTACATCACGCTTCCCTAACAACTTCAAAACAAAAGACACACCCGCCAACCGAGACTTAACCACATGAAAAGATACTCCCCGTATTCGCAAAGCATTCAGATAATCCAAAGAAACATTCAACAACGCTGCATCGTCCGCGGGTACCCCACCGCCAGACAGCGCGCACCATTCGTCCCAGGCTTTCATATGCGACATCCACCTACCCCCGGACACCGAGTTCCTCAGCAAAACACTCAAACACTCCCGATCAGGTCCCACAAGAAATCCGGACATATCGCCCCTTCCTCCTCCGCGGACACATGCACCCTCCGAAATCTCTGAAAATCAAACCGAGAAAGGGCATCAGCCATATCATTACAAACCCCTGGAACATGCTTAGCCCCAAACCAAATATTAGCCTGCAGACAGCGTAACACCAAATGACGCAACAAAGCTAGTACTGGCAATGAGGATGAAGACAAACTGTTCACCGCCTGCACCACCGACATATTGTCTGTCCAAAAACGGATCCTCCTATTTGCCAAAGTCAAACCCCAAAGCTCAATCGCCACAACAATTGGAAACAGCTCCAACAATGTCAAATTTGCAGTCAATCCCGCATCACGCCACGACTTTGGCCACACATCCGCACACCACCGGGTGCCCAAGATAGCACCAAAACCAATGCTACCCGAGGCATCCGTGTACAATTCCACCTCCACATTGTCCACCTCCGCACCTTGCAAAATTGCAGACCCATTAAAAGACTCAAGAAACATCTTCCATACTAACAAATCATCTTTCAAAGTGCGCGTCATACGAATAAAATGCGTGGGTGACTGCACCCCAGCTGACGCCAAAGATAACCGTCTCATAAACACCCTACCCATCGGCATCACCCGACATGCAAAATTCAACAAACCAAGCAGAACCTGTAATTGCTTCAATGTAACCTTCTTCACCCCCAAAAACAAGCGTACCTCATACAACATCCTCTCCAATTTCTCACTCGGCAAACGGAACACCATCCCTGTCGTATCCAACTCGATGCCCAGAAAAGAGAGGCACCGAACCGGACCAACCGTCTTCTCCGCTGACAAGGGGACCCCAACCTCAGCCATTAACATCTTAAACGTACTAAGTAAGTAGGCGCAAACTGAGGAATCCCCCGGCCCAACGAACAAGAAATCATCCAGATAATGAGTCACAGACACCAAACCCGACTCATAACACAACATCCACTCCAAAAACGTACTGAACATTTCGAAATACCGACAAGATATTGAACATCCCATCGGCAAACACATATCCACAAAAAACTTATCTCTTAACGAACATCCCAAAAGATGAAAACATTCCGGGTGAACCGGCAATAAACGAAAAGCAGCTTCAATGTCGGACTTAGCTAGCCACGCCCCTGGCCCCGCCTCCCTCACCAAATCCACCGCCCTGTCAAAAGTAATATACTTGACAGATGCCTCGCTCTCGGAAATACCGTCATTAACGGATTCCCCTTTTGGATATGACAGATGATGAATCATCCTAAACTTGCCCGCCTCCTTCTTCGGGACCAAGCCCAAAGGGGAGACCCGCAAATTATCCAAAGGGGGGGAGTCAAACGGGCTAGCCATCCGATTCAAAGCCACCTCTTTTAACAACTTTTCCCAGGCCAACTCCTCGTTCTCCCTAACCGATTTTAAATTCCCGCACAAAAACACCGCCGACCCCGGAACATGCGGGATAACGAAACCCTCGGAAAAACCATCAAGAAGAAGGCTTGCCTCCGCCTTCCGCGGGTACCGCTCTAGCCAGCGGGCGAGCCGGTTGACGTTCACCGGCGTTCTCCTGTCCGACGGAACCACCCACCTGTTTGCCCTTACGGAAACACCGGGAAGCCGAATGCGTTCCTCCGCATATGGAGCACTCATGTCTAAATTTGCACTGTGTGTGAAAGCTACAGTGTCCCTCATTAAACAACCAGCAAGCTCCGGTTGGCTTATGGGCCGCGGCCGAGGGCTGGCCCCCACCCGCAGCGACAGCTGGAAAGGAACGCTGAGGCTTCTGAGCCAGTATCAACTGAATCCATACATCCGTCGCCTTGGACGCCCATCCCACCCCGGGATTAACCGCTAGACGCCGACGAAATTCTTCGTCGTAACGCCACCACGCTGCCCCACCATGTAACTTATGGGCGCTAAAAATAGTGTCCAAATAGACAAATAAATCCGGACCCGCTGCCGGGTTCCTCCGACACGCCACCGCAGCGAGTACCGCAAAAGCCTGTAACCAATTACCGAAGGTCTTAGCGACCTTCAGCTTCCTTTCAGTCCCACGCTCAAACGACCGTTCCTTATCGACCGTAACATGAACCACGGACAAGAGAGACCAGATATCGACATAGTCTCCTTTTTCAATCTTGTCGCGTACCTCCGCTGAAACATGTGTGCCCAGCGGAGCCACGCCACAAAACATGGTATCCCGAAAAGTCATACCCGGAAACGCAGAGGGAGCCGCCGCAACCCCACCCTCAGGCGCTGCTACAACCGCCGCCCCCCGCCCCCAGCCTCAATACGGGAAACCATGGACTTCAACATGGACAATAATTCTTGATTAGACATATTGGTAGGAGCATTCAGTGTAGACCAGGTGGAAGCACCTGGGTACTCACCAACCCCGGCAGTCGCATCCTCCCTCGGAGGGCCATCTTCTGGAGTGGGTGCTGAGGCCTGCTGTTGCTGCCGCTCCGAACCCGCAGAAGAAGCACGTCCTGCCCCAGCGTGCACACCCGACTGTCTTCGGCTCCCTCGTCGCCCTGAACTGGATCCTGAAGACTTCTCATACGCTCGTCGTCTCCGCCCGGACCGGGAACTGGACCGGCTCCGCGATGAACTTCTACGGCGACTCCTCCTCGAACCACAACGCCTCCCCGTGTGCCGCCCCTGACGGCGGGTACTGCCGCTCCTCCGGTGACTCCGTCTCCTACTGCTGCGACCTGATGAAGAAAGCTCAGAGCCAGAATCAATCAGGTAGGACCTCGACCGCCTCCTGGACCGCAACGCTCCACTTCGGGCCCTGACCCCCCTGTCCCTAGGGGAAACGTTGCGCAGGTGACCGCCGCAACTCCCTGAAACTGACCCCCCTGCCACCCCCCCAAGGCTCAGCCTCCTACAGCTCTCCTGCTCAAAGCCCTGCTGCAGTACCAACTCCTGGCCACAGGGGGGAGACAAAACTCCACTTTCCACTCTGCCAGACGAATGTCCAACCCCTAGCCTGCTCTCCTCACACACGGAGGAAGAGCCTCCCTCCCCCAGCAAAAGCAAAGGAGGGGGGGCGCACTGCTAATCCTGCCGACCCCCCCTCCCCCCTGCCCACAATGCTGTTTATCTAAACCCCGCTCACCAGGCTCAGATGGAGGGAGGCAGCTGTCCCGGGCCGAAGCTCCGCCCCCCAAAATGGCCGACCGCATCCGCCCGGGAGGAGAGCAAACCACATTGTCACCAGCCACAGCAGCACACCGCACTGCCTCCACCCGGGCCGGACCAGGCTGCGCCGGCAAATCCCGATCCCCCAACCCCCCACTGCCCTGCTTACCCGCCGCCCCATGCGCCGCTCCTGTCTTCGGTCCCCTGCGGCCTGGAGAGCCCGGGCTCAGCCTATCCGGCGCTCTCCCCCGCCGTGCAGACCTCCGCGCCGCCGGTGCACTGTCACCTTCAGGTGCTGCAGGGGTTAGCACCCGAGCTCCACTCCCCCCTAGCAAGCCCTGCAGCCACCCCTCTCCACGCTCCTGGATCCGTGCCAAGATCTGCTGCTCCAAGTCGTCCGACATGGCGTCACTGCTCCAGGTAGGCCTCAAAAACTAAATTGGGGTACTGGAGGGGACCTCTCTGTCTTCTCGCCTCCTGGCAGAAGGAAAAGAGGCCGACCCACGTGCACCCTGTATTTTTATAGGGGCTCCTATAACCCCTCCTTTTATTTACCAAACAAGCTCTCTGCACGTGCATGGGCCTGGACTTTCAAAAAATGCTTTTTCTTTTAACCCCTGCAGTCCCTGGCCCTTTCCCTATACGCTTCATGGCCTCTCAGGAGCCTCAGAGGCATCCCTACGTGCTGCCCCTGGTGTTTCCTATCCATTTCCAAGGTGTTTCCATCTGTTTCTGAGGTTTTCACATGTTAGGGCAAACTTGACTGTGCAGAACCTTTGGCCCCTGCAAAAATATTCTGGTCTCCCATAGACTGTAATGGGATTCGTGATTCGTCTCGAACCCACGAATCCCGCGGAAAATTCGGGCCGAATACCAAATCCCCGAATCTTTTAGGATTCGCTCAACTATAGCCTTCATACATTTAGACCATTTTTTTTACACCTAAAAGAGGGGTAGAAAATGGTAAATGAGATGGGCTTGCTGGCGCTTCCCCGCCCACGCCAGGTCTAAAATTGTGGGTGTGGCGTGAGTGGGGAAAAGTCACAGATAGCAGCGCAACTAACCACTGCACCAGCATCTGCGCCTGAAATACGCTTAATTTAGGCAGATTTCAGATTTGTCAATGACCCCCTATTTCTCTTTGTCAGGACTTTACACCGGTAAAATCCTGACTAAGGGGCCAGCTTGGTTTAGAAACATGTAAATGTCTGTGCACCAATAAGGTCCCTTCAACACTGCTGCAATAATATTTCCTTTTTCTTCATCTTTCAGTGTACTGCACCAAGGTTCCAATTGCCATAGAATTGCAACACAGCTTCATTAACCCTTTCAGCCCCGGAGGTTTTTTCGGTTTTGTGTTTTCATTTTGCGCTTCATACAGCCATAACTGTTTTATTTTTTCGTTCACATAGCTGTATGAGGGCTTGTTTATTGTGGGACAAGTTGTACTTTCCAACGCCACCATTTAATATTGCATATGGTGTAGTGGGAAGCGGGAAAGAAATTCCAAATCGGGTGAAATTGCCAAAAAAATGCACACAGTTTTACGTTTTTTTTTATTTACGGAGTTCGATGTGCGTTAAAACTGACCAGTTATTTTCATTCTACTGGTCAGTACGAATCCGGTGATACCTAATATATATAGTTTTTCTTGCATTGTGATAGTGATAAAATAATTATAACGTTTTTTTTTTTTTTTTTTTTCAGTTCTTGACCCCTATAACTTTTTGGTATTTATGTGTACGGAGCTGTATGGGGGCTCATTTTTTGCAGGGCGATCTGAACTTTTTATTGATACCATTCTGGGGTGTGTATGACTTTTTGATTGCTTTTTATTTAATTTAAAAAAAGCGACAAAAAATGGCGAATCGGCCATTTTGACGCTTTTTTCGTTGCGCTTTTTTTCCGTATGGGAAATATTTGTTTTTATTTTTATAATATGGGCGTTTTCGCACACGGCGATACCCATGATGTGTATTTTTAAAAAATTTTAAATACTTTTATTTATATTTTTGTGAAAGGGGGGTGATTTGAACTTTTACGTTTTTTTTATTTTTATTTTTAAAAAAAAACTTTTTTTTTTTACACTTTTTTATAGTTCCCATAGGGAACTATAACTAGCAATCATTTGATTGCTTATATCATAGACTCCATTGCACTTACATTGGAGTGTATGAGGATTTCAGTGCTTTCCTATGGAGCCCTATTACAGGCAAGGGCTCCATAGGAAAGCCTATGCAGCAGTCTCCTGTCATTTACTATGACAGGGGCTGCTGCAGGCATGCTCCGATCTCCTCCAGTCTTGACTGTGGCACCCGAGGGGTTAAATGTCCGCGATCGGCATTACTGCCGGTCGCGGACGTTAGCTGCTGGTACCTGCTAGTTGAATATGCAGGTCACCCGCGGCCATCACGCCTGTTCCGTGCAGGAACGGGCGCCATGTTTAAAGTCACGGCCAGCGCCGTACATGTACGTCGCTGGTCGTGAAGGGGTTAAGGTACATCAGTGAAATCAGAATTGCTGGGGGTCCCAGGAATCGCAACCGGTTGATAAAAAAGGGATGGCACATCCATTTCTGTGATGGCAAAAACAAGCAAATGTTTACAGCGTTAGCTATATACACTTAATGACACTAGTGGCAAACCTTCTCTGTGGGCACCCACGTCCTGGAAAAAGTCTATGGTGTACCAGTATACCTTAGACTTCTCCTGCTATTCATCAGAGCAGTGCGCACTATCAACAGCACAGTGGAAGATATACTATACAGGACTGTAGTATTCAGGTAAAATTGTCATGTTGGCACTTTGCGATAAATAAGTGGGCTTTGGATTGCAGTTTGGACACTCGGTCTGTTAAAGGTTCTCTATCACTGCTCTATGGTGACATTTATACAGTACTTTAATTGCGTGCAATTGTCTATCAAGCTTTGGGCGTCTATTGGAATGTGTTCTCTTCATTATCATAACTGCCTGTTTGATAAAAAAAAATGATGTCCTTTTGCCATGGATTTACATTCTGTATATTTTTATGCATATTGTTTTTTTTCCAATTACATTAAGGGTTTTTCTTTTTTTTTTAAACAATGTCACTGGCAGTCAGCGGCACAATTGTGGCAGCATGTAGGGATATAGTTATACATGTTAAATCCCTTTTAGCTGTATACTTTTTTTTTGTTTGTTTTAAGCTGCAGTGCCCAAAAGAGGTGTGAATTTAGACTAAGTGATATAATGGCAGGCCAGAATACCAGTTGGCAGCAGGTGAAGATAAGTCAAGATGTTAGAAAGAAGAATGGGCACAGGTGCAACACCACCAGCACACAGAAGGGATGTCAGCTCAGCATACATTTGCACACAGAAACAATGCCGGTCATAAGGTTGAATGTACAGCTCCATACCATTACCAATCCGATGGGCTACCCATTATTATATGCATACCACACTGAGTACTGATACCATATCATATCAGGGGGTATCCTGAAAAAATAATAAATAAGGTATTTGTTGATAATTTGGTTAAAATACTGACCCGTCCAAACCACATAAAGGATTCCTCAAATGTCAGACTGAATTTCTGCGCTGTTGGCATTGCATAGCTAAAAAATAAAAGATTTATATTTATTTAAAAAAATTGATGTTACCTCATATGAATAAAAAAAAATAAACAAACACAAATAGTGACTGAAATGTATAATCACGTTAGAAAATTTCATGGATTATAATCATCATCCTGATCCACGACTGAGGATGTAAAATGAACCAGGACAGAGGGTTTCATGCACGATTTTAATGAATTTGATTACTTTTTATTGTTATATTTTTATGTGTGACACTGAGGGCCTGGCCAGGTTGACCTGTTTATTTGTATTGGCTGATTGCTGATTTGGCCCTTCTCCAAACAGTCACGGCCATGTAAATGTGCCATCTATCACTCCCATCGTCAGGGAGATGGCACTTACCTGATGGGATAGGCCGAGGCTGCCTCTCAAGCCATATGCTGAAGATTGTCAACGACCGTTCCATGCCAGGGCATTTTCTTTTCTATGCCAAACAAACCTGCCTCCTGTGCAGACTGCCAGTTGGAATATGACATGCCGTTAAATACATTTCCCTGTGCTTAATATTAAATGGCACTGCTTATGAGCACAAATGTTTTCAGGTTCAGCATCTACAATTGATCAAAATAACTGGTAGGCTTTGCTGGTTATTTTTGCTTACAAAACTGCTTTAGTTTCTCCAGAATAGAACATTTTAACACATCAACCTGCTAGCCCACCCTGCCGCGAGAAGTCCGGCTGCAGCACGACAAACATGCCTAGAGGCGGCCAGACAAAAACTACATCACGCTACGGTTTTTGTCCTGCTGCCTCTCGACTTGTTTAAAGTGAATGAGGCCGGAGCGGACTTCAGGCGGCACGGTGGGCTAGTGATAGCACAGATCCAGCAACAGTTTATATGTAGTCACTATGCAGTCATAGTTTATATGTGGGCAAAATGCAGGACTCAGAAAAGGAAGGAGTGCCATTTGGTTTTTGGAGTATCGATTTTTCTGGAATGGTTTTCAGGTGCTACATCACATTTGCAGAGCCCCTGAGGTACCCAGACAGTAGAAATAGTAGAATATATCATGTGATATTTTTATAGAAAAGGTCATTATAAATGAAGCAATATCTAGCATGTCTATTTTTTATTATTTTCAGTTTTATGCAATAAAACCATTTTTTTTAATGTGTTTGTGTCACAATTTTCAGAGAAAAGATTGATAACCGCAGCACTCACTGTCTTCAAAAGTGTAGAGATTTTATTCACCAACAGTGCGACGTTTCGACTTCACAGAGTCTTTATCAAGCAAGTGTACTACCACAGTGCATGACACCAACCACGAGGGACTGCCCAAATGTTAAAACCCAAATATAAAATAACAATGTGCATCATAGTGCTCTAAACAGATATAAGTCAAGTAAGAATTACATGCCACACTCATGTTTTTTTCACCATGTTTTTTTTTGTTGATGGCGTTCTGTGGGAGCTCCTTTTTTGCGGGATGAGGTGACATTTTCATTGATATCATTTTGGAGTACATACCACAATTTCTTTTGTTACTGCATTCACCTGACAGGGTAGATCACCTAATATTTTATAGACTAGGTTGTTTTGGATGTGACAATACCTAATACATGTACATTTTAAATTTTTGGTTTTCACACCTTGGGCCTGATATACTTTTATGCCCCTTTCCTTTAGAATTATCCATTTTTCATCAAGCTGCACTGTGTGGCCCTTCCTATGAAGAGACATGCTGGATACAGTTGGCTGGGGAGTGGGGTCAAACAATAACATGTCCAAGTAGATAAATTCTGAATTTTGAAAAGTAAACACAACAGTATATAATAGTTATTAATACTGTACAATCACATTATGTTATGGTGACAGATCATACCATAATTACCATTTCCTCCATTAGACAAAGGGGATAGCAATAGTCTGAAACCTTCTCCCAAACAAGACTGGCTCATCTCTTACTATGATTTTAGAGAATAGGGGCATTTGAGCCCTGTTCCTGTGATTGAGAATTTAAGTGTTCAGACCACGTTTTTAAACTATGAATGGGTGCTAAACATTGCAGGTATAAAACGGTACTGCACAGAGCCTATGGTACAAACTAGGGAGAGTAACCCATCCCTGCTACTGACCCACTTTATTAATGGACCATTCCCTTCAGTCAACTTCTCCAGCAATGAGGTAAGAACATTCTATTTACTACTTTTTTGTGCACTGGTTGTGTTCTGCACTTATGAAACTGTCTGTATAAGGTAGATTTAGCTGACCACAGTCCACAGTGGCCATTTCATTATTCATGGTAGGACTAATGATAAACATATTTACAAGTAAAGTAAAGATGCTATCCAGGCACCACCATATTCTCCTGCCACCCTGTGCACCAGACAATGAAGACTTCTATAAAAAAAAAATAGACACTGTGTCAGGAAGACCTTGGGTTTTCAGCTCTTCAATAGCTATGAAAATACTATATTTAAGCTTGGCAACTAGTCACTCTTGAGAAATCATCATTAACCTAGAGAATTTGCTGTAACTTGTAATTGTTTACATAATGTGAACCATCACATACTTCAAATTCTGCAGCATTTACTTTGCTTACTTACTTATGTCATACAAGTGCTAAAATGACTAGACATCATTATATGATACTGTATATGCTTATTCTACACTGATGTAATTATCCTCTATTGAACATTATACACTGACGAGCAAAAGGGTAACAATGTTTTGAACTTTTGACTTTCAGGCTCCATATCTCACCATCCACTATAGCTTTGAATGTAAGACTACCATCATTTTATAGACAATCATCTTGGCTATCTCATACATAAATTGGACTTGCATGATGATTTTGGGCATGACACGTGTTGCGCTTCCAAGTATCGCAGTGTAGCAGGCTGTAGCTATGGCCAAAATCACAGTGTAGCCAAACCCTAAGACTGATAAGTTGATTACTTTTTAAGTCCATCGACAGGACAGTACCCTTTGTGAAACACAGCCAAATCATAGCCATGACTGTGAATTTCCTGTGGTGTCATTAACATATGGAGACTTGATATGAAACTAATGCAGAACAAAACTGGAGTTCTTGCCTATAGCAACCTACATTCTCAGAATTTAGTTTTTGTTTTACAAAGCAGATCTATAATTAAAAACAATGATCAGGTTTCTGGTAAGGGAGGGGTTGGAGGAATAGGTGTTCATAAAGGGTGCATTTGAGGATGGAGCTCAACAGATAGATTTTGAAACATTCTGCAGTTAAATGTTATACCATTCAACGTTTCACTGTATATAGAAAAACAATAGAAAATCATCAGGAAAGTATAATTAAAGGGATATTCACAACTTATATATTTACAGTGGGGAAAAAAAAGCATTTAGTCAGCCACCAATTGTGCAAGTTCTCCCACTTAAAAAGATGAGAGAGGCCTGTAATTGACATCATAGGTAGACCTCAACTATGAGAGACAAAATGAGAAAACAAATCCAGAAAATAACATTGTCTGATTTTTAAAGAATTTATTTGCAAATTATGGTGGAAAATAAGTATTTTGTCACCTACAAACAAGCAAGATTTCTGGCTCTCACAGACCTGTAACTTCTTCTTTAAGAAGCTCCTCTGTCCTCTACTCATTACTTGTAGTAATGGCACCTGTTTGAACTTGTTATCAGTATAAAAGACACCTGTCCACAACCTCAAGCAGTCACACTCAAAATTCCACTATGGTGAAGACCAAAGAGCTATCAAAGGACACCAGAAACAAAATTGTAGACCTGCACCAGGCCGGTAAGATTGAATCTGCAATAGGTAAGCAGCTTGGTGTGAAGAAATCAACTGTGGGAGCAATAATTAGAAAATGGAAGACATACAAGACCACTGATAATCTCCCTTGATCAGGGGCTACACGTAAGATCTCACCCCGTGGGGTCAAAATGATCACAAGAACTGTGAGCAAAAATCCCAGAACCACACGAGGGGTCCTAGTGAATGACCTGCAGAAAGCTGGGATCAACGTAACAAAGGCTACTGTTATAGGAAAATATGGTGTCCAGCCAAAGCTTTAGTCCTAGACCACTCAAATATGATACATTCACCCATTGAGTGGCCAGAAGCCATTTGCCCTTGTTAGCATATCAAAGACAGGAAGGGCACATGGCTCTTGGCCAACAGATTGGGAAGAGATTTGGGTGGTCATGGGGTGGAGTCGATGGTGGGGGCTGGGACACAGGAAGATATATGCTTTGGAAAACTTGGGATCTCTCTCTTCCTTCCTGCCACCACCTGGAACAACAGCACAAGCTTAAGGTATATGTGTGTATGTATATAAGTTTCGCTTCTCGGCCTTTTGGCTAAGATCAAGTGTAGTCTGCTCTTTCTGTCTGCCTTGACTTGCCGGCTCAGGTCCTTTGGGTACCCCCTACACTCGGCCTTTGGGCATCGTCGATTAAATTCGGCTTCAGCTCACTGTTGCTATTGGGTGTAGGGCTATTCCCCTAGGAACAAGAGTGTTCTGGTCTCCGACCTCCTCTTGGCCTGTGGCTTAATAGTCCTGGTGTACGACGTTAGACAGTGCTTACTTGGATCTCGACAGCCTAAGAAGACCTTTTTGGAAGATTTTCTCCGACTGCGATCAAGGAGAAGATCTTTGCGAAGACTCGACGAGGAACCCGGAAGACGAACCCCGACGCCGAATCGCCGACGACGAGGACCTCCGACTCCGGGAAAACCTCGACGAGGAAAAGAAGCTCGGCGAATTTCTTCCCCAGAAGAAGCCCCGCCCAGCAAGGAGGAAATCTGCATAGCCACTCCCACCTGTGGCAAAAGGGACACCTTGCGGAGATTCTCCAGGGAGAGGAAGACAAGAAGGGAGAAGCCATGGCCTCAACCTCCAAGCCTTCCAAGACCAGCAAGAAGGCTGAGGGACCAGCCAAGAAGCCCCAAGACTCCAACCCTCCTGGGTCTTCTGGACCTAACCCCACCACTTCTGCCAGCAGAAGGGAGGCGGAAAGCCCAGCCAGGCCGCTCCTTCCCTGGAGCCCTGGATGCGGCAGACTGTCGCCCTGAAGCTCAAGGAGGTGGACGGGATGGTCCCAGACATGACCGAGGAGGTCTTCTGTAAGAAGATGCTGGTGGAGCAGGGGTTTTCAAAGCCAGAGACCCTCAGCGTACAAGCCTTCGTGACCGGAATCTTCTACGTGACCTTCGCGTCGATCAACATCTGCAGAAGATACTGGGAAGCGGTGAAATCGGCGGCACCGGACTCTCCATTCTCTCGCTTCGTCGGGAACTGCCCCGTTCAGAGAGAGGAGAGAAGGATCACGGTGTCTATGAGGAACCCGCACACCCCGGCAAAGACATCACCACCTTCCTGAAGCGGTTCTGCACAGTGGTGAGGGAGCCCACCCACATCCTGAACGGACTCGGCTTCTGGACCGGGAAGTGGTCGGTGATTGTGAAATTGAACAAGGACTCGACCTCCGAAGATGGCCTCCAGCACCTGCCCCAGTCATTTTCCCTCGGAAACTCCCACGGGCTCATCTACTACCCGGATATGCCACAGTTCTGCAGGAAATGTGGGAAGAAGGGTCACGAGATGAAGAACTGTGAGGAGAATCCCTGCCGAATCTGCCGGGTGACAGGACACGAGACCAAGGACTGCCCCAAGAAGATGGCGTGCAACCTGTGCGGACTGTCCTCCCACATCTACAAGGACTGTCCAAAGAGGGACCGCAGCTGGGCATCAGTCGTAGCCAAGGCTCCGGCAGTGGGAAGCCAGCCTTGGCTCCGGCAGCAGCGAAGCCCAGAGAGAAGCCATCCAAGAAGGAGGGTAAGCGGACACCTGCCCCTGCCCAAGCTCCCGTGACCAACCCTCCCCGCCCAGCCTCCTCCTCCCCGTCACCACCACTGAGGCTATCCTAATCCCGCCCATTACCTCAGTGGCACTTTCACGCGCCTCCAGCCCAACCCGCCCCCTGGCCACCACTGTAGCAGCACTTAACCCCCCTCCAGCTGCTACAGCCCACACCACGGAGGACTTTCCCCCTCTTGTCTCCCCAGGTGTCCAGCCAAGAAAAGGAAGGAGAGGGACAGCCCCGTCGCTGACCACTCCAAGAAGAAGATGATCGAGGTGGAGGAAGACCCCCTGCCCGACGCAGAAGAAATGGACCACATCGTGAAAGAGCTGGAGACCATCATCGAGGGCGAAGAGCTGCAGGACTTTCAAGTCGTCCAGACCAACGCCCTCCAGGAACTGGAAGCACAGTGCCTGCTGTTTTTGGGGCAACCCATAGACGGCACGCAAGACGAAGAGAAGCCGCCGGACGACCGGGGTGGTAACTAAGCTGTATCGTTTCCGCTAACCTGTTTCTTTCTCCTCCATGATGGCAAACTTTAACCTTTTTTCCATTAATGTCAGGAGCATTAGGGATAGGTCTAGGTGCCAGACGGTGCTAGCTTTCTTTCCTCTCAGGTTGCCGACGTCTTCAATGTTGCAGGAGTGTGCACTGCCCCCCTCTAGGTCTCACAACCATCTGGCCAGATTGTGGTCCCATGGTCCGTCCTACTGGTCCGGTGGGGGCGACTGTAAGTCGGCTGGGGTGGCCATCCTCCTCAGGGGAAGCACCTTTACACTTGACTCCGTCCAGGAGCTCGTCTGCGGCAGACTTCTTGTCGTAGACGGTTCCTGGGCGGGAGAGCCGGTTAGGCTCATCAACGTGTACGCTTCCCCTGACAAGGGTGAGCGACTGGAGCTCTTCCAGGCCCTGCGACTGCAGCTCGCTACCACTAGGACCGTAGTGATGGCCGGGGACTTCAACTGCCCGATCGAGGAGGACGGACGCAGCTCCGGTACTTCAAGCAAGTTGGATGTCACTTCCAAGCTGCTTATCGAGATGGTTAACCGAAGCGTCCTTGCGGGACGTCGTGGGATCCATGGGGAAAGGCTCCGTTAATTATACGTGGAGCTGACCCGATGGCTCACTCCGTTCTAGGATAGACTTTTGTGTTCACCTCTCGGGCAGTCAGGCGGTGCGGGTACTCTATGATCCCTTGCTTCTTCTCCGATCACAGGGCCGTTCAGGTCCAGTGCGTCCTTGGCGACGGGTTCCCCCCGGCCCTGGATCCTGGAAACTGAATTGCGCTCCGCTGAATCGCGAGGATGTGCTTGCGGAGCTTAGAGACACCTACATAGCCTGGCGGAACGACAAAGTGCTTGTTTGCACGAACTAGTGACTGGTGGGAGTATGTTAAAGTCCAGTTTTCGCTGTTTCTTTCAGGCCAAGCAACAACAACAGGCGTGTGAAGAAGAAAAGGGACTTCAGAGAGCTGCAGCGTCAGTTGCGGTCCTGCAAGACCTTCATCTGTGGCGGCTGGAACGTGAGGGAGGAGCTGGAGGAGACCAAAAGAGCCTGAAAAGGCACTTTGAGGAGGAATCCAGCGAATCATCTTCCGTTCCAAGGTGGAGAACCTGGAGAAGGGTGAGAAATGTAACTCGTTCTTTTTCAGGAAACTCCATGCCGGCCACACGCCCCTGAAACGAACTCCGAGACAAGGATGGAAACATGCGAACAGGGAAGGAGGAAGTGATGGGAGTCGTCACAGACTACTACAAGCGACCTCTACTCCCGAAGAACACCGATCCGACAGCCGCCGATAAATTCCTGTCAGGTAATCCACTAAACCATCTTGACCCTGCAGGTGCGGAGGCGATGGATGACCCTCTGACGGTGGGGGGAGCTGCTCTCTGCCGCTAGATTCCTTTAGGTCCGGCAGGACCCGGGCAGTGACGGTCTTCCAGCCGAGCTCTATGTAGCGCTGGGGGACCTGATCTGTCCGGACCTGCTGGAACTCTATGAGGAGATGGTGGTGGAGGGTAGAATGCCCCATCGTTGAGGGAAGGCATGATCACGATCCTGTATAAGCGGAAGGGGGAGAGATGCGACTTAAAAAATTGGCGTCCCATCTCTCTCCTGAACGTGGACTACAAGATCCTCGCCAAGGTACTGGCCAACCGGCTGAAGGTTGTCCATCGGCGGGATCATCCACCCGGACCAGACCTGCGGCATCCCTGGCCGCAGATCGCAGACAGCCTCGCTCTCATGCGAGACACGGTACAATACATCAAAGACCGCCGTGTACATGCGGCCCTGGTCAGCCTCGACCAAGGAGAAGGCCTTTGACCCGCGTCTCCCATGAATTCATGGGCAAGGCTTTGCGCAAGCTGGGTCTAGGCAGGAGGTTCTGCTCGTTTGTTAACCTAATGTAACCTTGACATTTAAAGCACGGTGTTGGTGAAACGGCTGGAAGACTGACCCCTTTCAGGTGCGTTCCGGGGTCAGACAAGGCTGCCCTCTTTCACCTCTCCTTTTTGTTTGTGTTATAGAGCTCTTCGCGGAGTCTATCCGGCAGAATGGAGAGATCAGAGGGAATCACCGCACCAGGACCAGGACGCTACGAGGTCAAGTGCTCGCTGTACATGGACGACGTGACCGTCTTCTGCCGCCGACCGGCGTTCGGTGACTGCACTCGTCCAGACCTGCGAGGAGTTCGGACAAGCTTCAGGGCCAAAGTCAACTGCGGGAAGTCGGAAGCCATGCTCTTCGGGGACTGGCAACTGGCTTCTTCTGCCCCCTTCCCATTTACCATCAATATCAGACTTCATCCAAATCCTCGGAGTCTGGGTTGGGAAGGAAGGCGCAGCCCTCAAGTCTTGGAAGAACGCTTGGCCAAAGTCACCAACGGATTGGACTATGGAGCCTCAGACAACTCACTATCGAGGGCAAAGCGCTCGTCCTGCGTAACGAAGTTCTGCCTGTGCTACAGTACACCGCACAGGCGTGGCCCCCTCTGGCTACCGTTTCTAGGGCCATTACCAGGACAGTGTTTCGCTTTGTCTGGGGATCGAAAATGGACAGAGTGAAGCGAGCCATCATGTACAAAGAGCCCCCGCAAGGGGTGGGGAAAGGAATTCCGGACCTGCCCACGTTACTGTGGATCGCCTTTGTTTGTGACAGCGTTCGTCGGACTCTGAGGACAGCAAACGGCTCTGTGGGCAAGGCCATGTCTCGCTTTTTTCTCCTGCCCCTCTGGAGAGGTCTGGGCTGGGACAAGTGGGACAGCTCCATCCCTTACAACTGGCACGCTCCGTGGTATTACGGAGACGTCGCCCGGTTCGTGAGGGAACATCAACTGGAGGGCCTCAAGCCCGACTTGTGGAAACCCAAGACCATCCACAAGCTAATCAGAGCAAAGGACTTGGCGGAGTCAATTCCAGGGCTCCCTGATGACACCGCAGAGACAGTTTGGACTAATGTGTCTTCAGACAGGTTAACCAACGGGCACAAGGACTTGTCATGGATGGCCATCCAGGGTGGTCTACCCATCCGGTCATTCATGCACGCCCGCAACCTGTGCAAAACCCGGTACTGCCCCAGGTGCCCCTTCACGGAGGAAACATCGTACCACCTTTTCTGGGAGTGCCCCTTTGCGCAGGGCCTTTTGGATGCCCTGGAACATGAACTCAAAGACTCGGTGCC
The DNA here is from genome assembly GCA_900303285.1 of Rhinella marina. NCBI lineage: Eukaryota > Metazoa > Chordata > Amphibia > Anura > Bufonidae > Rhinella > Rhinella marina. The sequence goes on from ONZH01002780.1 coordinate 105,033, forward strand.
CAGGAACTGCCTGCAACACACCTCGGTGTTGTACGGACTATTTCCTGGGATTCATTCTGTTGAGGCCATCCAGGAGGCCTGGCGACTTACGAACTGTTTTAAAGGACGCTATATGGCTTGCCAGGAACCGGCTCATCCTCAGGAGGGAGAGCATGTCCGTCCTGGACTGCCGCAGGCTTATCCACAGCCTGTTGCGGGACTACAACTTCCTGGACGACATCGACGAAGAAGAGGACTAAACCCCTCTCCTTCCCCCTCTCCCCTCCTGTGGTGTGTGTTAAGTTCAATAAAGCTTCGGGCATGTGATCTCCCCTCCCTACCCCCTCCTTCCCCTCCCCCACCCCTCATCACTGTCTAAATGCTTTGTTGAAAGGTTCTTTTGTGTTATCGTGATTGAATAGGTATGCTAGTGTAGCATGTATTGTGATGTATAGCGTAGGTTAGCCTGTGTTTTACATGACAATACTATGCTAAGGAGCGACGATTGTAAGTATTTATTATGTGCTGCCTCGTGGCCTGCGCTGCGTCGCAGTACTGAGTATGTATGTATTGACGATTTGATTGTAATAAAGATGTTTTCAATCAAAAAATGTGTGTATGTATATAAGTATAATATCCCAGTAGACTTTATATGTGTACATATAGATAGTGGTAGTCTGGAACTGTATTACCAGTAGATTATATATGCTGTTTATGCATGAGTCTCTATATGTACATGTACTAATAGTCAGGTACTGGATGTGAGTTGGGTAGACGGTATATTGGTGGACTCTGGATATACTGTATATACATACACATTATTAGCCACATTGCTTAGCATCCAGGGAGGGCAGGAACGGAGGCGGCTGTGTGTGGTGGTGTCCTCTATGTACTGTGTTATTTGTAGTGTCTGTATCTTTATGTAATGTCCATTGCTTTGTCATCTCTAAGTTATCAGTAAAGTATTTTTATATATAAGTATCTGCGAGGGTTGTATGTTACTCCTGGGGTGTAAGAAGGACTGGACGGGTGTATATAATACACTGAATAAACGGGTTATATAAGAAACAAAGACAACAGTCTAGGAACAGATTAAAAGGGAAGGAAGTGGAGATAAATATAAATCTCCAATTTCCAATAAGCATAAATTCCCTCTTTCAATGGCGAGCTAGCCCAAAAATGTATTAATGGATTTCTATTAGGATATACTGTTGAAATTGCTGTTATACTGTGAATTTAGTTTTTTTTTGTTGACCTGGGAGATTCGGACAGGTAGCTCAATTTCACTGGGTCCTAGTGTGAGTTCAATTAATTACAGAGAACCTATTTAAGTGACGTTCCTAGGATACTGTTTCCTTTGTTTCACATTATAACCTGTGAGGTCTTTGTTTTTGTTTTGTATTTTTTGTCTTTTTGTTTTCCAGTCCTTCAGTAGAGTCCTGCTGGTTGGTAAAAGAGGCTTTCTTAGACCCAAGCAGCAGAGTACAGGAGTAACACAGATCGCAGGGATAACCATGAGTGACAAAGCAGGACATGGGACTTTTCAAAAGTTAAGTAGATACAGTACGTTTAACCCTGAATTGCCTAAAACAAATGACTCTGTGCAATTGTTATGGGAATCTCTGATAGATCAAGCAGATTCCTATGACAAGCTGCACATTGCTAAGCGTGGTGTTTTAAAACAAACGTCCAAGAGACTTCACATGCTTGCTAAGCTGATATGCATATTTGACGATGCCATTAGCAAGATGGAGAAGCTGGACACATGTGAAGAGACAAAGGCCATTGCAAATTTGCATTGTTGTTGTTGTACAGAAGCGGTTAAACAGGTTTCTAGTCTAGAAACACAACTTAAAGACAAGGATGAGATACTTGTAGAAAAGCATAGTCAGATTAGCATGCTGAAGTCTCAGCTAGCTGAGAAGGAAAAATATTATACAGATGTTGATAAGGTGTTTATACAGATGTATATGGAGATAACTGCTCATAAGGAAAAGGCAGCCTCTACAGAGGTGATGATTGCTGACCTGAAGAGCGAGTTATCAAAGAGGGATGAGACCATTAGTAATATGCAGAAAACCATAACCGATCTCTCACATCTCAAAGATTTGCACTCAAAACAAATGTGTGTTTTAAGTGCAAACAGGGGGACAGATGAGAGTGAGATGGCTCCTATGGCTGCCTCAGATCAGACGGATACCACTCCAATAGCTGCAACAAGTGCTGCCGGTGACACAGTTTGTGGATTAGGAAGTGGCATGGGACATGTACAGACCACTTCTAACTCACAGACGTGTCACAGCAATACGGCAGAATTGGGCTCTTTCCATAACATGGAGAGGATGCAATTTCTGCTAAAGATATGTAAACTAATTCCTACATATGATCCAGATGCAGATCCTTTCACTTCCTGTGATATTTTTGAGGGACATTGCAAGAAACTATCTGTCCCTCCAGAATATCGCATGGAACTGTTTAAGCTTTGGTTGCCTACATATCTTTATCAAAGATATGAGGTCATAGGGAAAATTGCCCCCAGGAATGGCATATTTCATGATGAGGAAGACAGACTTTCCATCCTCATGAAATTGGTATCAGGACATACAGATGTTACCCCAGAAGTCCTAAGTAACTTCAGGCCTACCATTCATGATGAGCCCTTGTCTCTTTGTGGAAGGTTTGAAGCTATGTATAGGAAGGTGACAAAGGATCATTATGTAGGAGCCCCACAAGGCATGATACGCATGTTTGTGGAGAAGTTTACATATCTCAATACTGCGATTCGTTTGAGTGCAGCTAAGGAGACATCTCTGATTGAGGCAGCAATGGTAATAGAGCAGGTCAGGCAGGATTTGCTAAAGGATCACAAATCCATAACAGTCAGGAAGAAGGTAGCGGTTAATAAGAAAATGCAAGATGGCTGCACATTAAAAGGTATGGCAGCCAACAAAATATCTGTATATTCTAGTGCTCTTCAACGAAGAAAGTGGGAGAATATACGATGTTTCCATTGTCTGCAATATGGACACATAAAAAGACTCTGTCCACACAGAGATGTAGGGCGGGGTGGCTTTAAAACACAGAGACAGAGACCTGTTTCATTTGTGAGTCAACAGGCTACATATGAAACAGGGCTACAAAATAGCTCCTCTACAACAGATATCCCTACGGGGAATCTGTTGTAATAGATTTGTGGTGGGGATCCCTAAAGATCTCAGGGGTCCCCCATATACTGGCCAGAGCCTGCAATCAATATAAACCTAAAATAGCCCCCAGTGTATGGAGACATGGTCACCAACACAGGGGGAGGGATTAGGTTTACTGTTGCAGAACCTTTTGTTTCTTGGTTTTCTGTAATGTAAATGTGATATAGTTTGTGTCTTTTATCCCTAAACACAGGTGTCTGTTGGGGGAGCTGCTAGGCATTTATGGCTTTCTTTATTGTAGAGGCCATTGCCTGAGGTGTGAGCCTCAGGGGGTAATGCCATACAGCTCCCAAACAGATATCATTGTCTCTCAAGCATGAGTAGACAATGGATTTTAGATAAGCTCTTTTGCTTGCATCAAATGGTAACTGTTGACCTTCTTATGCAATAGAACAGTTCCAGTCTGGGAAGGCATGTTGGGCGTGTGCCTTTATAGAACTGACAAAGTCTGGTGGTGTGATGCGTCCCTCACCTATATCAGTAGGATGGTTTAATGTTTCTGTGCCAAGCTCAGTTGCTCCTTAAACTTGGCATCACAAGGGCATGTCATTGCATATCTCCAGTGTGTCTCACTCAGGTAAACCCTGTACTGTCAGCTTCTGAACATAGTATGGAGAAATGGCAGTCTATCTCCCTGTCTGTCACTGGCACTTATAAGTAGGTGTTTAGTCAGGCCAAAACTGACTGGTGAAGGTAGTAACTAACTACAATGGAGGCATAGCGTGTCATTTCGGTGCTAGCCCACAAAGTCCGCGGCGCAGCCAATAGGTTGTGGGGCATAGCTCTCTCTATTGGGGATTCTGCGAGGGAGTGGGTTCATTCCACAGTGATCCGCAGAGGCGCTTGGAAGGAATTGTGACTGTTCAGTCGGACGCGGAACTTGGGCGCAGCCGGTACAAGTGGGAACTCCCACTGGGTTATGATATATAGCCTCGGTTTGTAATGTAACCTACTAACAGTGCCAACTGTAATCTACACATACTGTCAACAGGGGGAGGCCATGATATCCCTGATGTATTTTCAGAACTGCAGCTATTGGTATGCTCCCCTGAGGAGCAGACTGTTGTGTTATGATTTCAGGTGGAGATTTGCCCAGAGACACAATGAATGCCCTTGATCTAAGAAGGTGACCAGACATCTATGAAGACCCATCATGAAGGCACCAGATGATCCCTCCTTGTGAAATCCCAGCTGAACACCCAGAACCATCCATGCACAAGAAGATGAATGAACAGATTAGCCAGAGATGCAACATAAATGAGCTTATCATGTATTGTGTTTGTTACTTTTTATCACTTTTCTTTTTTTTTCTCTCATTGTAAACACCTTCACACATAGACCAGGTTTCCAACATAGTGTGTCGGTATACCGACAACAGGGGGATATGTTATAGGAAAATATGGTGTCCAGCCAAAGCTTTAGTCCTAGACCACTCAAATATGATACATTCACCCATTGAGTGGCCAGAAGCCATTTGCCCTTGTTAGCATATCAAAGACAGGAAGGGCACATGGCTCTTGGCCAACAGATTGGGAAGAGATTTGGGTGGTCATGGGGTGGAGTCGATGGTGGGGGCTGGGACACAGGAAGATATATGCTTTGGAAAACTTGGGATCTCTCTCTTCCTTCCTGCCACCACCTGGAACAACAGCACAAGCTTAAGGTATATGTGTGTATGTATATAAGTATAATATCCCAGTAGACTTTATATGTGTACATATAGATAGTGGTAGTCTGGAACTGTATTACCAGTAGATTATATATGCTGTTTATGCATGAGTCTCTATATGTACATGTACTAATAGTCAGGTACTGGATGTGAGTTGGGTAGACGGTATATTGGTGGACTCTGGATATACTGTATATACATACACATTATTAGCCACATTGCTTAGCATCCAGGGAGGGCAGGAACGGAGGCGGCTGTGTGTGGTCGTGTCCTCTATGTACTGTGTTATTTGTAGTGTCTGTATCTTTATGTAATGTCCATTGCTTTGTCATCTCTAAGTTATCAGTAAAGTATTTTTATATATAAGTATCTGCGAGGGTTGTATGTTACTCCTGGGGTGTAAGAAGGACTGGACGGGTGTATATAATACACTGAATAAACGGGTTATATAAGAAACAAAGACAACAGTCTAGGAACAGATTAAAAGGGAAGGAAGTGGAGATAAATATAAATCTCCAATTCCCAATAAGCATAAATTCCCTCTTTCAGCTACCATCAGTAACACACTATGCCGCCAGGGACTCAGATCCCGCAGTGCCAGACGTGTCCCCCTGCTTAAGCCAGTAAAAATCCGGGCCCATCTGAAGTTTGCTAGAGAGCATTTGGATATTCCAGAAGAGTATTGGGAGAATGTCATATGGTCAGATGAAACCAAAGTAGAACTGTTTGGTAGAAACACAACTCGTCGTGTTTGGAAGAGAGTGAATGCTGAGTTGCATCCAAAGAACACCATACCTACTGTGAAGCATGGAGGTGGCAACATCATGCTTTGAGGCTGTTTCTCTGCAAAGGAACCAGGACGACTGATCCATGTACATGAAAGAATGAATGGGGCCATGTATCGTGAGATTTTGAGTGCAAACCTCCTTCCATCAGCAAGGGCATTGAAGATGAAACATGGCTGCGTCTTTCAGCATTACAATGATCCCAAGCACACCACCAGGGCAATGAAGGAGTGGCTTCGTAAGAAGCATTTCAAGGTCCTGGAGTGGCCTAGCCAGTCTCCAGATCTCAACCCCATAGAAAACCTTTGGAGGGAGTTGAAAGTCCATGTTGACCAGCGACAGCCCCAAAACATCACTGCTCTAGAGGAGATCTGCATGGAGGAATGGGCCAACATACCAGCAACAGTGTGTGCCAATCTGCACTGTGTGGACCAAAGAAGTCCCCAAACTTGCTTCACTACCTGACCCAGGAATGGAGAGGTGGTTGCAAATGTTAATGACTCTCTTTCCGTTCACAGTTGTTGGAAATATGGCAAATTGAGGATGTGTACTAGATTACCTTCATACCGCTCATTGCAAAGGTGGCCAAGCACAAGCTCCATTCATTCTCCACTTGGATATGGCCACCTCAACAGGGACGTCAGGGGCCTTGAGACCTTCATTTTTCATAAAAATGCAGTGGGAGCCACAACTACAGAATCAGTCTTTCATGGAATATCATGGGACTATGTCATAAATGTCTAAAATGATTGTGCATTCACCAACTGTTATGCTGAATACAAGTGACTGAGGTCAAGAGAATGCACACATTCTTAAATCACCACCTTAGGCACCACCAGAGAATATCTTGCAGTTATCATCTGTGTTACTTTTCATACATAAGGCCCATGCATGAAAACAGCTTAAAAAACAAAAGCTGCTATAAATGTATTTTAAAAGCCCGAGTGCGCCACATTAATGAATGGGTTAAATAGACTGACAACGACTTTAAATTATTGAGAATTTACACATAAGGGAATTTGTCATTTTTAGATACATTTCAGCGTTTTTTTTGCAAAAGGCTTTTCCCTTCTATAAAGTGTTTATTAAGCCCGGTATATAAATCCAGAGCCTTTTTCGTAAAATGGTAGAAAAGCATAAATTCTGCAAAACAGCCTATATTTTTTAGCTAAAGTGATCTCAAGGTCAGTTTCAGGGTCCTTAGGTTTCTATATTCAATTCAACCACATCTCATCTCATTGCTGTGCTTGCTTAACTTACTAGAAAACTTGGGCACAATTGTGCTTGCGTTGGCAGTTTTTAGGTATGGATTCATGCAGGCTATTTACAAGATGCCAAAGAATGTCAAATCTTGAACATGTGTTTTGGTCCTGCAGTTACTCGCTGACAGCAGAAACCTTCTGCATCGTATCAGGTCCATTTGCTGATACTTGAAGTAATTTTTTTTTCAAGAATGGATTTTGTTGAGTTGAATTTTAATGGCTTTGGATGCTAGATGTTGCACATGAACAAACTCAGAAAAAGGCCACGGACAGTTAAAGGTAAATCATGCTTTATTATATGTAAAAGGAAAGTATGAGTCGTGTTAAGATACATTCTGACGCATGATGGAGTCTTGTTTCTGTAATTTTTTTTACTTAAGAATCATTTTTACACATAGCTGGTTGATAGATATTTCTATAATAGTTAAATAGCCTCTTTCTTGACCACTAGAAAACATTGTAACAAAAATCATTGAACTAATTTTTAGACATTGCAGATGCTTTTGCTGAAATATTAATGTAATGTCATGTACATAATTAGGTTCAAATACAGATGGATAAATCATTTTGCATGAATTTCCAAAATCCCTCAATTTGCAGATTAACCAGTTTGTAGAACAAAAAGAGATTTTTTTTTTAGTTATCAAATTCAATCCCTGCAAATGTATTCACCCAATGCATCCTAAAGGTGTACATTCATGATGCAGCCAAGTCACAGTAACAGCATGCAGATTACAACTAATTGCAGTGGATTTGCTCTATATATACCAGTGAGGCATACCATATGCTTCATCTGTACCTGGAAATATAGAGAAATGACACCGGTATAAGGGTGACATACCCTGTGGAGGACTGAGGATTTCATCTCATGTCAACTGTACTTGTAGTGAAACTGTCCCAATTAGCGGTTGTCTGCATGTAGTTACAGTAGTTCTGCCGTACTGTGTAGGAACTCCTACGAGAGGCAGTGAGAGTCCTGATTATCCTGCCCAAAATCCTGATTACCCACCCACACTCAGTATAGTGGACAGTAGTTTTGAGCAAACATGTTCGGCCGAATATAGTATTCGACCGAACACTGCGTGTGTGTTCGAGCGCCATGCTTGAGTCCCCTCCCCACGCGCTAATTAGCCAATTAGCGTGTGGGAAGGTACTGGCATTCACTGTAATGCCAGTAGCCATGTTTGCTACTGGCATTACACTGATTGGATGGCCGGGAACGCGTCATCGGGTGCTATAAAGGGGATCATACCAAGTCAGGGAGAGCTGCTGCAAGGAGGGACAGATAGTGTAGGGAGAGAAGAACGCTAGGCAGGGATAGTATTTCTTCTGAAAAGACCCAAAAGCCCTTTTAAGGGCTATTATATCTTGCTGCAATATATATATATATATATATATATATATATATATATATATTTTTAAGGGGTTAAAAATTGCGCAAGGTGGCCTGACATTAACGCCACCTGCGCAGCTGGTGAATGGTGTATTACTCTCTGTATACTATATACCTGACATCCTTTGCTATTTTTTCTGATGTTAATTACATCCGCAGTACCTTCTTTGCGTCTGCTGTATAACATTTGCCCAAGGAGGGACATATAGTGTAGGGATATGATTTGGCTAGGTAGGGCTAGTAGTTCTGTTCAAGACACAAAAGTCCATTGTTATATCTGGCTGCATTTTTTTTATTTATTTTGGGGCAAAAAGAATGCAAATGTGCCTGACGCTAATACTCAGTGCACAGAGTGTGCATTAGAACCATTCTGTAGTCTATATACCTAACATCCATTGCTATTTTTTCTACTGTTAATTAAGGCCTCCGTTCCTCAGCTGCACCTGCTTTCTAACATTTGCGCAAGGAGGGACATATAGTGTAGGGATAGGATTTGGCTAGGTAGGGCTAGTAGTTCTGTTCAAAAGACACAAAAGTCCATTGTTATATCTGGCTGCATTTTTTTTTATTTGGGGAAAAAAGAACGCAAGTGTGCCTGACGCTAATACCACATGCACAGAGTATGAATTAGAACCATTCTATAGTTCATAGTCTATTCATAATCTATATACCTGACATCCATTGCTATTTTTTCTACCGTTAATTAAGGCCACAGTATCTCTTTTGCGTCTGCTGTCTGACATTTGCGCAAGGAGGCACATATAGTGTAGGGATAGGGTTTGGCTAGGCAGGGCTAGTAGTTCTGTTCAAAAGACACAAAAGTCCATTGTTATATCTGGCTGCATTTTTTTTTTTTTTGGGGGGGGGCAAAAAGAACGCAAGTGTGCCTGACACTAATACCACGTGCACAGCGTGTGCATTAGAATCTTTCTGTAGTCTATATACCTGACATCCGCTGCTTTTTTTTCTGCCATTAATTAGGGCCACAGTACCTCTTTTGCGTCTGCTGTATAACATTTGCGCAAGGAGACACATATAGTGTAGGGATAGGATTTGGCTTGGCAGGGCTAGTTGTTCTGTTCAAAAGACACAAAAGTCCATTGTAATATCTTGCTGCAATATATTATTTTTGTTCTGGGTTAAAAATTGCGCAAGGTTGCCTGACCTTAACAACACCTTTTCAGCGTCTGCTGTCTAACATTTGTGTATCCCGAAATAACAGAAATCCAGTGTATTTTTTTCTGCTTTTTTCTGTGATTAGCAGCAGAAAGAAACGCAATAAATGTCAGGTACATAGGAGAAACATACAATGTCCTGCACATGTAATGTCACCGTCATTAGCAACAGAAAGAAACGCAATAAATGTCAGGTACATAGGAGAAACATACATTGTCCTGCACACGCTGCACAGCTGGTGTTAAGATTAGGCAAACTTGCATAAATTTTGACCATCAAGAATAACAATATTGCAGCCAGATATAACAAAAGTCCTTAAAAGGACTTTTGGGTCTTTTCAACAGAACAACTAGCCCTGCCTAGCCAAATCCTATCCCTACACTATCTGTGCCTGATCGCGCAAACGTTATACATTATATGAATAACGGCAGAAAAAAATACACTGGATGTCAGGTATTTAGGATACAGAAAGGTTATACTGCACATGAAGCACAGGTATGTGACATTACCTGCGCTGTGTCTGCTGCATAACATTTGCTCATTTGGTGAAATTTTTCTGCTCATACACTAAAGAAAATCTGCACAACTGTACTTTTGACAAACTTGCATATATACCATTTAGTATGCGCAAGGTGAGCAGTAAGGGACAGGGAAGTGGGCGTGCTGCTGATGGTGCACGGTGGGCACGGTGAAACAGTGTCTGCTGGCAGAGCATAAGAAATAAAGTCATCCAAAACTCCTAGCTTCATGTCTCAGTTTGGAGGGCGGCGCAAGACAGGTTCTTGTTAGGTCAACATGTCAGGAGGAGGACCAGAGTGAGGTTAATTTTTTTAGTGGTGAGGGCCTGCTGGTGAACCTGGTAAGCCTAATAAGCAGTTTGATATGCTGGAGGAAGAGGCCGAGAAGAGGAAGGGGTTCATGAAAATACAGTGTATTCAATACACCTTAAAAGCCACATTTAAAGTTCCTTTATGTTCAGCCGCTTTCCTCTGGTGGGGTAGCGAAGTCAGGGGCAATCCAGGTCTTGTTCATTTTGATTAGTGTCAGCATTTTCAGTTGACAGCCAGATGTGCTTAGCAGTTATTATGCCCCAAGCGGCAATAAATACCCGCTCTGACAAAACGCTGGAGGCAGGGCAGGCTAGCACCTAGAAGGCGTAGAGCGCCAGTTCGTGCCACGTGTCCAGCTTAGACACCCAATAATTATAAGGCACAGAGGGAACGCTGAGGACGTTGACATTGTCAGCTAGGTTCTCCTTTACCCTTTTACAAAACTTTTCCCTCCTAGTTGTGACACTAGGCCACTGGCCCCTGGCCTGGCCCCTTATACCCTGCCACAGCTCTGTGGCAGTGTGTTGTTTGTCACCTAAGCAAATAAGTTTCAGCACAGCCTGTTGCCGCTTCCCCACTGCTGTGCTAAACTGTTTCCAGCTACAGACTGATGGCTGACTGGTCCTGCAAGATGAGAATTCCTAGATGCAAGTGGTGGAGAAGAAGGAGGGGTTGCAGCCGCTAATGTAGGTGGTGGCGGAAATCCTGATGGAAGTAGGGCCCGCAATCCTTTGTGTCGGTAGCACCTGTGCTATCCCAGGGTACAACTCGCTCCTAGCCTCCACAGCGTTCACCCAGTGTGCCATCAGGGAAATGTAGCGTCCCAAGCCAGAAGCACTTGTCTATGTGTCAGTCGTTAAGTGGACCTTACCAGTAACTGCGTTGGTCAGGGCACGGGTTATGTTTTGGGACACGTGCTGGTGTAAGGCGGTGAAGGCACACCGGCAAAAATAGTGGCGGCTAGGTACTGCATAACGAGGGACAGCCACCGCCATCAGGCTGCAAAAAGCCTCAGTGTTCACAAGCAACATTTTCAGCGCCAGCAATTGGTAGAGGTGTGCATTTAGTGCTATGGCCTGTGGGTGGGTGGCTGGGTATTTGCGCTTTCGTTTAAAGGCCTGGTGTATGGACATCTGTACACTGCGCTGGGACACAGAAGTGGATGTGCTTGCTGATGGTGCTTGCGAGGTACCAGGTGCAGGGCGGGAGGCATCTGGGCCTGCGTCTTGGCTAGCACGTAACACAGGGAAGAGGAGGCAGTGGTGTGACCTGCAGACACCGATTGTGGATCCAGGCATTTGGCCCACCTATTAGGGTGTTTTGCTGCCATGAAGATCATGCTGGTGGTGGTCAGGTTGCTAGTGTTCATGCCCCTGCTCATTTTGGTATGGCACAGGTTGCAAATGACAATTCTTTTATCGTCCACACTTGTTGATGTGGCCTGCCTTCTCCCTTTTGCCACCCCACCACCTCTTCCAGCCTGTTGCGGTGCTGCGGATCCCTCCCTCTCTGTACTGCTGTCCTCGCTCAGCTTGCCTCCTTCCATGTTGGGCCAGTGATTTAATCGTCCACCACCTCCTCTTCCACTTCTTCACTCTGGTCCTCCTCCTGACAAGTTGACCTTCAGTGCTGCTGACACTCAAAAACATTTGGGGTGAGGGTCTGCTGCTGATCTGACCATCTAAAACATTAGGGGCGAGTGCCTGCTGCTGAGCTGACTGTGTAAAACATTCGGGGCGAGTGCCTGCTGCTGATTTGACTGAAAAACATTAGGGTTGAGGGCGTTCTGCTACTTGCACTTTATATACAAGTAAATATATGTTTCCTAACAATATTTATTCTAAAATCGATGATATCTTCTGTTTTTGGGGGTATTATTGTCATTCAGTAAAAGTGGCATAATAGTCGGACATCATCGTTAATAGCAGCGACTTCAGTGTCCAAGATGCATCCAGAAATCCACCCCATGCAGTTCCCTAACCATTTCAGTGTTGTTTCCACCATTTTCTCACGTTTCCCTATGAACCAGATACCCTCCCCTCTGCAGAGCAGGGGGCTGCCTGGTGTTCTCCGATTGACTTCCATTATACTCGGTGCTCGGCCGAGCACTCGAGCACCACCTAGTGTTCGTCCAGAGCACCCGAGCATCGGGGTGCTCGATCGTCTCTAGTGGACAGCTTTCCCTGTGCTAGTATGTGAGAAGACTGTTAATCATCCTGTGTGGACAAAGTAATCAGGATTCTCACTCTCTCTCCTAGAAGTCCTGTCAGGATATACTCTGCTTTTTACTAAACTACTCAGCTCCAAATCCTACAAACTTATATCTCACAGAGCTCAGCTTCTCTTCCTCTATCTAAGGGGTCGTTCAGACGCCCGTAGTATTGCGGATCTGCAAAAATGTGGATCCACAATACCACGGATGCCGCTCGGTGTGTGTTCCGCAATTTACGGAAAACACGGCCGGGCATCCCGTTCACAATGCCTATTCTTGTCCGCTGTTGCAGACAAGAATAGAACATGTTCTATAATTTATTGCGGAGCCGCGGCACGGAGTCGCTATGATGGACTTCTGCAAACTTTGCCACGTAGGTATTTTGGCTCTTCACTTGCCACTCATATCAGCCTTACAGGGCTCCAACGTGATGGTCGCAATACCATTCATGAAAGCCACTCAAAGCCACTATTCCCACATGACAATTACTGTTTCCTCTATGATACCCATATTGTCCTCTATGTCCTCTATCACAGTAGCAATGCCCTCCATAGCCATGATAGATCAGAATAAGTTATCTACAGTAACAAATTTTATAGAAAGAACCCACATGCTAGAGGTTACCATGCTGGATCTACACACACTTGTGGAAGATCATGGTCACCTTCTTTAACATGACTTAAACCTCTGAAGCTTTACCAACTTTACCACTTATTGGATTTTTTTCAACATTATTATGTAGATGAGAATAAAGGCAGGACTGTGTTTCTGTGACAGAGGTAGATAGATACAGATAGATACAGACAGATAGATACAGTAGACATACCTTTGAATTGTAGATATCTATGTTTTGTATCTACACACACTTGTGGAAGATCATGGTCACCTTCTTTAACATGACTTAAACCTCTGAAGCTTTACCAACTTTACCACTTATTGGATTTTTTTCAACATTATTATGTAGATGAGAATAAAGGCAGGACTGTGTTTCTGTGACAGAGGTAGATAGATACAGATAGATACAGACAGATAGATACAGTAGACATACCTTTGAATTGTAGATATCTATGTTTTGTATTTTGCCCTTTCATTGACAGCTCTTTACATTTGCATCACTGTTGCCACTTTATACCGCACACATGAATAAAACTCCATGGACTGGTGCATTGTCATGCTATGTTTTTCATTTTTTAAGCTTTACTATATCTGTAGAAGCGTTAATGGTATATACTTGTACTATGCTAAAATGCACTTTACTACAGGTATATGTGGAGCTATCTCACCAACCCCTCTCGAAATAGGAATTTTTATGCTTTGAGAAGCCAAGTATCAGTCCCTGCATGTTATTAATGGATAAAATCTAAGCACTAGCCAACCCCAAGGTGAACCCTATGCATTTAAAACATTTCATCAGACAGCTAAGTATTTCGTTTTTTTTTTCCAGTGTAGTAGACATGTCAACTGCTAGCACTCAATACACGCTGATAGAAAAGAGAAATGGGTAAGATCACAAAATGTGAAAATTGATATTATGAGCTGTACGGTGTAGTATAAACAGGAGCTTTTCATATAGGGCAACAGTCTAGTAGGCTGAGTAATGAAGACATGTGTGAATAAGTCTGACTGTACACCAAAGGTAAAGAGTGTTCAATGAACGTCTATTAAGGCTGCAGGGTCAGGTTTATTAAGGAGAAGTGCATGTGTGATATGATTTATCCAGAATAAACATGGTATAAACCTGCATGAGATAGAGCTAAGGAGAAGTAGTTTATATAAAAGGCTACTATACAAATGAGAAGTAGGCTCCTTCTGCTTTTGCCCAGTATAAGCCTGATTTCACACTGGCGGTAGCCTTTTCTCTGCAGACTGTTCTGGCAGGGGAACAGCCTGCCGGATCCATGCTACCTAAAGTCCACTGCGCTGGCGGAAATCTGCTCCGGCCCCATTCACTATAATGGGGGTGGACCGGAGATCTGGATGCAGCACAGCAAACATGCTGAGAGGCGGACGGACAAAAAACGCAGCGTGCTGTAGTTTTATTCCAGCCGTCTCTCAGCATGTTTGCCGTGCTGAGTCTTTACGGCCAAGTGTGATGTTTTTCCTGAGTGAACTGTCAGTCAAAGAGGTGGGAGCACTGCATAGCACCTCTGGATGCAACGACACCACTAGTGGCGTAACTAGAACATTCAAATTTTTGAATGGGCTTCTCTCCTCCAGCAAGCCTTACTCCTGCTGCTAGTCAAGATAGCTCTCTCAGACTAGACCGGCAGCTGCTCCATATGTTTCCTGAACATATATCATGTAAGTCAAGTCATTGTATATACAGTTACTATAAATGATGTATTGTATAATACATTATATTGTCAGGAGCCCTGACAGTAACATTTTTCAGTCCACTTCCTGGGCGGATCCCTTCTGAGTTCAAACCCCGTAGCAGCCGCTTCCCCTGCTTCCACCATAGCTACGCCCCTGGGCATCACACTCCTTGCCCCAAGGGGCTCATTTACATATCATAAGAGAGCTATTTTCTCAATAGTGCAGTCACCTATGGAGATGGGACCAACAGCATTACATTCAGATGACAAACGTCACATCTCTCATGTCAGCTGGATTAATGCTGATATATCTGGTGACAGATTCCCTTTAACTTTTTACCTGTGAGTGTCAGCTTAACATCATTTTTCATCTATCAAACCTTTCTTTTCTCCCTGTGGTTGGATATGGTCACCTCACCTGGCGGAAACTATGACAGATTATATGTCACACACAAATGTCTAAGATGGGCATAATTTGGACAACACAAATTCTTGCTTTAGGCTAAATAGACAAGTGTATTGAAATGCAGTCAAAATATGGACATATATATGGACATACATTTTACCCATATCTTTTGGTATATTTATGTCTGCTCCATGTTATTGCTCCATGGTATTTTCTATGTTTTTTTGTTTAATATCCATTTGCAGCTATATTTTCAAGTTGTAGTTTTTTCTTATATCATAATTGCAAATATAAATAAAATAAGCATGTAGACTGAAATATGGTTGCAATGTAATGCATGTTAAAATGCAAAAGTTTTCTAACTTTATATCACAAAATTGCAAAAAAATAAAAAATAAATAACATAAAATTCAAATAGTTTTAATAATTTAAAATCTTTTTCTGCCCCATATTGTGCATGGTCAATCCACCTGTCACGTACCGTGTGGTTATCGTGACACGTGTTCAATGTTGCTCATGTTTGTGCCCTGGTATTCCGGATTTGGTTGTATGCTGGTTGCCAGGGGCATCGTGTAAATTGTGGTGTCTCGGTTGTTCTCCGTGACACGGCTTCCATGTTGCTCATGTTTGTGTCCTGGCATTCTGGCTGCGGTAGTAGGCCGTGGTTGCCAGGGGCAACGTGTAGTTTTGGTTGCTGGTATGTTCCCTTATTGCATACTTCCCTCCTTCCCTGTCTGGTTCTCATGGGGTTAACATATTGACCTGGGTGTGGTCACTAGGTGCTTTTATTCTGTTGTTGCTAGCCTGGTGGGTTAGTTGTGCTCCAGCCTCCGTTGGTGCTGGAGCTATGCACCTTTCCTGGGATTCCATCTGCCCAGTCCTTGTGGCCACTTAATATGTCATCGAGGTCTTCCCATCCCCTTCCCTTATCCTGGTTGTGTGGTTTATGTACGGGTGGGTGTTTGGTCTGTGACTGCCATGCGTCTTCTTACATGGAGTCCAGACATTCCCTGTATGTATGTGCCTTCGGTGAGAGGGCTCCAGGGTTCCCCGGAGGGGGAACAGCGATACTGTGAGTTGTTGCCGGTGAGCTGGTTCCTGGGTGTGTTGTGTGTACTGAGTCCTGTTAGGTGTTCGGGTTCCAGTACATGTGCCTGGGCTCCTGTCTTTGGTGTATGGACTGCTGGTGCTTCTATCAGCAGTATCAGCAGGTAAGTTGCCAGGTGCACCGGGACCATCCTGGAGGTGCAGTCAGTGAGTTCTGGATAAGTGCATCCCTACCATCTGGGGCTCTGTGAAGAATGGGGCTCACTGGGTTTCTGCCCTCTGGGTTTGGTTTCTGGTGTTTCCGGTGCACTTGGTTCAGTGGTTTTCCTTGCCACTGGCTTCTTGCCTGCTGATCGGTTTTCATCTCACTGTAGTGTATCGGTGTATGCTCGGTGTGGAGTTTCCCCTCCCACACCGTAGCATGACAGTATGACATATTAAGTGGCCACAAGGACTGGGCAGATGGAATCCCAGGAAAGGTGCATAGCTCCAGCACCAACGGAGGCTGGAGCACAACTAACCCACCAGGCTAGCAACAACAGAATAAAAGCACCTAGTGACCACCCCAGGTCAATATGTTAACCCCATGAGAACCAGACAGGGAAGGAGGGAAGTATGCAATAAGGGAACATACCAGCAACCAAAACTACACGTTGCCCCTGGCAACCACGGCCTACTACCGCAGCCAGAATGCCAGGACACAAACATGAGCAACATGGAAGCCGTGTCACGGAGAACAACCGAGACACCACAATTTACACGATGCCCCTGGCAACCAGCATACAACCAAATCCGGAATACCAGGGCACAAACATGAGCAACATTGAACACGTGTCACGATAACCACACGGTACGTGACACCACCATATCCAGTAATCAAAACATTTTTCATTTTTCATATTTCTTATATTTCATATTCAGATTTTTTTAAAATTATTTTCTCATATTTTGTGATCATACAGTCTTGCGTTCCATCACGTGCCTATGTTGATCCCACAGTGTGTGGGATACAACTTTCTGAACCTTCAGTGTTAAATACTTATTGCATCCAGATGCTGCACTGTCAACGTGGTGCTTATCAGAAGGAGTTAAGAACAAAAAATACATATGCCATTTTTCACACTCCTCTGTTAAGACTGTAGATCAAGACAGCTTCACTGGTGGCAGAGAAGGGTGTTGAAAGCAACAACCCATTTATTGCATTTTTTTTTCAAGCAGCTTGAATGTTTAACTCGGTGCTGAGCTGCATTGTATAGAAAATATCATGACAAGCATTTGCTTTTGCTAGTTTGCTTTCCCTTTTTCCACACAGAAGAAATGTAAACTTTTAAAACTAAAACATCAGTTTATGCTCAATACTTTTTAAACACCTCTTGTAATTCATCCCTACACCAGGGGTCCTGGTGTTCTAGAATTTGTTGCTGAGGGTTTCCGTGTTAGGGAGTAGGGACTTCTATAGCACAAATTTGTTGCAACTTTTTTTTTGTCATTTTGTAGCCCAGAACCATGCTCAAATTTAGTAAGGGGATACTGAAGTATTTAAAGAGGGCCTGCTAGCTCTGTTTTAGTAACTACTTGCATTCCCAATGTAATATTGATTCTGACGCATCTACTGTATGTACTCTGTGTTGTAACATTCCTCCATTATTCCTATTACACATTATGTATGTATTGTTAAAGGTTGTTTTTTGAGATTTTGATACTGATGACCTATCCTCAGGATAGGTCATCATTATATGATCGGTGGGAGTCCGACTCCCAGGACCCCAGCCGATCAGCTGTTTGAGAAAGCACTGGCGCTCCTATAAGCACTGCAGCCTTCTCACTGGTGCCATACACTGTATAAAGGCTGTGCTTGGTATCGCGCTCAGCTCTATTGAAGTGAATGGGGCTGAGTGTGATACCAAACACAGCCACTGTACAATGTACAGCACTGTGCTTGGTAAGCTGTGAGAAGGCTGCGGCACTCACGGGAGTGCCAGTGCTTTCTCAAACAGCTGACCGGCTGTTGAACTCCTTCCAATCAGATATTGATGAACTATCCTGAGAATAAGTAATCTCTATCAAAATCTCAGAAAACCCTTTAACAGTCTGCAATAAAGGCTCATCTCAATGTTACCAGTTGGGGATGTGTCCCCTCACAGTTTGACAGTGACAGCGCTGATTGGATGGTGTCAGACTATGCAGGGACACACCACCAGCTGGTAACACCCATATGGACCTTTATTACAAAATGATGGAAATTAATTCATAAACCTCTAGAAGGAATAACAGAGGAATGACACAGCATAGGGTCCTAAGAATATGTGCTCTGAAATAATTACATGGAGAATTCAAGTAGTCACTGAAACTGACATGTCAGGAGAGGCCATCTTATAAGTAAAATATAATTTATTTGAATAACGTTGACATGGTTGTTTTCTTTTAAGTTTCTGTTATGTTTTATAGGGCAAGTGGACTTCCACCTGAAGTCCGCCATCACTTGCACAATACTGTTACAGCCATAACTACTACTGACCCCTGCAGCAATATGTGTAACTTTTTCACTGTGCCCCGTACTGGTTCTGAACAATTCTCAAACATGGATCTTTGCCTTATTGCACCCACTG
Source organism: Rhinella marina (assembly GCA_900303285.1). Taxonomy (NCBI): domain Eukaryota; kingdom Metazoa; phylum Chordata; class Amphibia; order Anura; family Bufonidae; genus Rhinella; species Rhinella marina. The sequence goes on from ONZH01002780.1 coordinate 123,922, forward strand.
AAGTCAATGGTACCTTGTCACAAGAGTTACAGTACTGGATAGGGATTAAAAGGAAGCTGCTCAGAGTGATTGTCACTGGAACTAAACACTGCAGTAATGAAATTTACAATTTATCTTGGTAAATGATAGCAAACGCTTCCCCATTAAAAGTTGCATTTCCACTTTTTATCACCAGAATTGTGTTCCAAAAATTGTGTTCAACTTTCTCAATATATCTTTCTAGTAGTTAATACTTTTCATAGAGAGCTGCAAATCCCATGCATAGAAATTGATTTAAAAGATAACATGCTACCAACCTTTAATCACCAATAGAAGAGCTTACTATATGCTGTCTTATCACTGAGTTAAATGTACAGTTGTATGCAGACAGCCTGCAAGCTCCCTCTAGTGGTGGTTCCCGGTAGCCAGCATGTTGTCTGTTACTCTGTATCAGATGATCATTTGGATGTATTATGGCACAACATTTTGAAAATATTTAGCTTAAAGAAAAGCAAAATTGTGTTGAATTAAGATGAAATGAACAGTGTAGGTTAAATCTTGGAAAAATCAGCAATATATTTTTATAAACTATGTCAAATATTTATATATTGTATTTCTTGTCACGGTTATTAACTTGAGAATTTCTCACTGCTAGAGATGAGCGAATCATCCAAAATGCGCTTTGCCGAATGTTCGTCGAATTTTTTAAAAGATTCGTACGAATACGAAGCTATTCGGTCGGAGCTGCATACAAATTATTTGTTATTCTGTCGTGTTCTGCAAACATTCCCTTGAATACTTACGCCTGAGCGTACAAAGTGCATAAAAACCTTTAGCGTATTATTGTCTAGGCTCGCACAAATATACAGTAAAAGTACGCTACTTAACAGAATATGTACGCATTAGCGTACAAATTCTCAGATGCGTAGCATTAGAGTACAAATTATATAATGTGTACGTAGCATTAGCGTAAAAAGATTTTAGATAAATCTTCCAAAGCAAATCTGAAAATATTCGGATTCGCTTCGGTGTAAAAAATTTCCAAGATTCATATCGAATCTACGAAGTGACGAATAGATTCGCTCATGTCTACTCACTGCTTATATAAAGTTTTAAATGACTGAAAAATAAAGCCTATGGAGCAAACAGAAGAATACCCCACACCAACCGTCCAGCTGGTGCTGATGTGAAGCTTTTATCAAATCCCATGTGGCTCGTTTTCACTGTGGCAAAAGCTGTCAAACCCACACTATGAAATCTCAGGAAATAGCTGGAAATTCCAAATTAAAATGAATCGATAGGTTTAACAGGTGAGGCACGGGTAAAATACTTCCAGAGCTATGCCACTTGTTTTTATCACAAACACGTAGATAAAATATGTTTGACAGGTTTTACAACTATGCAAACGTTCTAAGCTTGGCTCTGGTTCAAGCGGTTAATGTCATGACTATTCAAGTAACAGCCGAGAGGGCAGGGAATGGCAACCCCAAAAAATCTACATGCTAAGCTAATTGTGATTGCCAGATGACCATTAGCACTTGTCTACATCCTGTGTAGTTAATAACAGGTGTTTTCTCCCTAGGAAAGCAAGGTGGTGCAAAATATATGAGGCACACATAACATCATGTGCTATAGAGAAATATTTGAGAAATGATTACATCCAAATATACTAGGATATGCAAACTACCTGGCTTCTGTAAAAAGAAAAAAAAATAGATAGAAAAACATCCTTCAACTTAATTATTTATTAATATATTACTAATATCCTACCATTTATATGGAACCAGGGCATGGGTCAGAGGATTTGCTTTAAATTGAAAAAAATCAATTTGTTTTTCATTCTGTCTTTTAAATCTAAATGTAAAATTCTGCCTGTGTCTGCCACTAGAGGGAGCTTAGGTGCTTACTGCGTATTATTTATAACAATAACATTTGTAATCATTAGCTCCCTCTAGTGGTGGCAATGGGTAGGCAAAATTTAATTATTTAATATGATTTTATGCAAGAGAATTAGAGCTCTGCTTGTTATTCAGATATATAGTAACATTTCTCCAAATATTTCCTCTATTAGAAGACCACTGCTAATTTAGACTAGATTTTTCTGTAATAGATTTTCAACTCCCTTATATATGGTGGGCTATAGAAAACAGAATCTTGTTTTTCTTTTGTTTGGTTTGTACAGGATAATGGATAATGCAAGAATGGTGAGAAGTTATAACGTGACAGCTGAGTTCTGTTTAGTTTCTATGGGCAACAAAGTACCGTATTTTTCGCTTTATAAGACGCACCCGAAGATAAGACGCACCCCAGATTTTAGAGTAGGAAAATAAGAAAAAAATATTTTTCATCAGACCTCATATCTGACCCCCCATAAATTTCAGGACATCACATCAGGCCCCCATCATACCTCAGAACAGCCCAGCGTTCCCCCATCAGACCTCAGATCAGCCCAGCGTTCCCCCATCAGACCTCAGATCAGCCCACAGTGCCCCATCAGACCTCAGAACAGCCCACAGTGCCCCCAGGAGACCACTCTGTGCCCCCATCAGACCTCAGACCAGCCCACAGTGCCCCCATGAGACCACTCTGTGCCCCCATCAGACCTCAGAACAGCCCACAGTGCCCCCATGAGACCACTCTGTGCCCCCATCAGACCTCAGACCAGCTCACAGTGCCCCCATTAGACCACTCTGTGCCCCCATCAGACCTCAGACCAGCTCACAGTGCCCCCATTAGACCACTCTGTGCCCCCATCAGACCAGCTAACAGTGCCCCCATTAGACCACTCTGTGCCCCCATCAGACCTCAGACCAGCTCACAGTGCCCCCCATTAGACCACTCTGTGCCCCCATCAGACCAGCTCACAGTGCCCCCATTAGACCACTCTGTGCCCCCATCAGACCAGCTAACAGTGCCCCCATTAGACCACTCTGTGCCCCCATCAGACCTCAGACCAGCTCACAGTGCCCCCATTAGACCACTCTGTGCCTCCATCAGACCTCAGACCAGATCACAGTGCCCCCATTAGACCACTCTGTTCCCCCATCAGACCTCAGATCAGCCCAGCGTGCCGCATAACAATAAAAAAAAACTTCACTTACCTGTCCAGAGCCGTGCTCCGCTCCGGGTCCGGCGCTTCTTAGGCTTCCCGACCCGGCGCTGCGCTGTCACCTGACTGCGTGCAGCGTCAGGTCATAGTGCGCGCACTACGTCCTGACGCTGTACGCGTTCAGGACAGTGCAGCGCCGGGCCGGGAAGCCTAAGAAGCGCCGGACCCGGAGCGGAGCCGCGGCTCTGGACAGGTAAGTGAAGTTTTTTTTTTATTGTTATGGGGCACGCTGGGCTGATCTGAGGACTGATGGGGGGGTCCCGGCCCCCCGGCAGCTAAAACATACAAGTGAGCAGGACTACCATTTCTCAACTTTTTGTTCATTTAGGCATATACCATTATGCATTCCAAAGTTATTTAAGTAGATAAGTTTCAAAAACTTAAAGGCTTTGTACACCTTCGGAGACAATTTTTTATGATTGCATTTAACTCATTTTAGGCTAAAAATAATTTCTTCTTTATTAAAAATATTGGGCCATTCTGTCACAAAGTGTTATCTGTTTGTCTAGCTGTGTGAATCGTACTTTCACTTTGTGCTGTTCATCTAGTACACCTGATCTTTAAATTACTTAAAGGTCATATTCTTATATGTAAGATAACTTAGATATAGAGATTAGAGATAGGGATCAGTCAGCTGACCTGCCTGATGGAAATAAGTAAAAATTCAGAGACTGCTACCTTTAAATCTCAAGGCTAAACAGAGAAAGGGACTCAACATTTTCGATGAAGACCAACTGAAAAAATGATTTTTATTATATTTTTTTTGCTCAAAATGAGTACAATGCAATTAGAAAAAAATTGCCCCCAAAGGTGTACACAGCCTTTAAATATGACTGATATACATAAACTAAGCAATATTTTCCAACATACTCTGGCCTCTGTCAAAATGTGGTACCCACTTGGAAAAATTTAGGAATGTGGTTGATAGGGAACAATTCTTTACTTATACAGGAAACATACTGAAATGAAATCTATGTAAAACATATCTTCATACAAGCATGTACATGATATACTACTGCAGAACCAGTTTTAAATAATCTCACAATAGTAACTATAGCATTGTGAGCAGGTGGTCCTCCACTGCTGGTATCCCCTCTCTTCCATTTGATTGCAGGTGCTCACTCCCTTAGGGCCTGTAAGCACACTCTTTCAAGCTCTTAAACAGCCAGAACGCACAGACTAGATGGTCCTTTTCCATTCCAATGGCAGTGTTCCCTTGGGTATATTGGGCTCAATCATCTATAGAAAGATGCCTGAACAAAATGTTCATAGCTTGTCTAGTCCTGCAAAGGTGCATTACTGTATGTCCTGTGTCCGACCTCTGCCTATATACCAGATTGATCCGGTGAAGCCTGTCCTGACCTTGGCTTACCCTCTCATCACGCTTTTATCTGTCACCTTGGTCCAATGCACTAGTGCTGTTAGTACTTCTCGAAGTAGCAGCTTGGTGGTCCCTACAGCAAAGCCCAGATTCCTGTACAGGTGTGAAAGGGTAAAAACTAGGGATTCACCTTGACAATGCCCTCAAAAAGAGCTTCAAGCCAAAATTTTTTAATTGGCACAATGGCTTCACACCGATTGGGCTACAAGCATCATCAAGAGTTCTACCACTGTTACTAGTCTTATGTGGTAAATAAAATAACTATCACAGGATATCTAATAGGTTATAGCCTGGGAGTTTGGATGGAACCAAATAGTCTTCCTTCATCTAAACTTTTTGCTTCTTAAGCCTTACTTCATGGTGGTCTAGTTTTCTGCATGTTATGCTGCTGATGAGGGCTAACCAGACTGAAACAGCTTTAAGTTATGTACTTTTAAAAATTTCCCTATGATTTTAGACTGTAGTAAAGCTTTACAACAGTGTTTTAAAATTGTGAATTCATTTTATATAGTCTTTTATTAGTAGGGTTGAACATAATGAGGAAAACATGGCTGCTTTCTTCCAGGAGCAATATCACACAGGTTCTCATGGTACAGTATATGCCTAGGGTTACAGTTAGGCTCCATCGAAGTGAAAAGGGATGATCTTTAATACAATGCTCAGACGTGGACAGATGTGCTGCTGGTTTTGGAAGATATGTTTTTTTCTGTAATAAACTGGTAATCAGAATAATAATTAGTATTTTAGGAACAGTCATTGATTCACATATACCCTGCATGCATTGTACATTTATATTATAAGCTTAACACGTATTTGCTAAGATCTATCTTAAGTATGCAGCGAATAGCTATTGAATTGCTCTCAGAATGCCTTGTCACATAGACTATAAGGGTCACCTGACCTTAACACATAACTTCTGTTGAGTTGCCCATATCTTACTCGCTGTAAATGCCTGTCCCTCGCTCTCAATCTCAAGGACTCGACCAATCTCCTTTTGTAAATAGAACAATGCTTTATATTTTGCTATTACCTCCGGAGAGACTATATCAATAATGCAGGAAACGCATCTGTCTGGCACAATGAGATTATTTTTCTGATTTCGGCTGACAGTTATGGTAATAGTTTGGCAAACAATCTACACTACCGTCAATGACCGCAGATTACAGCTGTTTTTTAAATTCTCAACTGCTCATGAAACTCTTATAAGATTGATTGCCCACAGCAGCCGAGACAGAAAGGCATGTCATCAGGAAATGATACATGACGTCTCTTTAGCCCCTGGTTTGTTTGCATAGTTTAACAGATTTCTTCCTACTATATTTACATTAAATTAGACAAGGATCCTGTATGATAATGTATTGTTTGTTTTAAATATTACTTTAAGGGGAATTATTGGTGAGTTTGGCAAAATATTGACCTTTTCCAATATGAAGCATAACACTACTGTAAACTTATGTAGTATATGGCCACCTAACATTGCATTGTACTCAGTAAATGTAAATTATGAGATACTAGCAGAAAGACCCGGCTTCGCACAGGTATATTTCATCTATTTCATTTAATGTTTGTGTGTGTGATCAAAAGATATTGACAGTATCCTCTATAACAGTGACATCTACAGCACCCCGCCCCCATAAAAGTGAACTTCACAGCCCCCCACCCTTTAACATTGACCCTACCCTTTAAAGGGTTATTCTCATTTTAGACAATGGGGGCATATCGCTAGGATATGCCCCCATTGTCTTATAGGTGCGGGTCCCACCGCTGGGACCCGCACCTATTTCCAGAACGGAGCCCCGAAGTGAATGAGGGCGCACTGCACATGCGCAGCCGCCCTCCATTCATTTCTATGGGGCCGCCGAAAATAGCCGAGCGCTGGCTCGGCTACTTCCGTCGGCTCCATAGAAATGAATGGGAGTGCACCGCGCATGCACGGCCCGGCTCCCATTCATTTCTATGAGCGGCGCGGGGAGCTGCGCCTGGTGGTGGCCGGACCCCCGGAAACCTGGTGTCCTCCAGGCGCAGCGCTCCCCGCTCCGTTCTGGATATAGGTGCGGGTCCCAGCGGTGGGACCCGCACCTATAAGACAATGGGGGCATATCCTAGTGATATGCCCCCATTGTCTAAAATGAGAATACCCCTTTAACATTGACCCTTAGCACAGTGCCTCCCCCCCTCCTTAAATGGGACTTCCACAGCAGCCCATCCCCTTTGACCTTCACATCAGCCCGCCCCTTTAACAGTGAGTTTCACAGCACCCCACTTCCTTGTCAGTGAGCTCCTTAGGGGCCCACTCCCTTAACAGTGACCTCTACAGCACCCCGCCCCTTAATACTGATCTCCATAGGGGGCTATTCCCTTATCTGTGACTTCCACAGACAGACAAGAAACTAATTTTTATATACACAAGAGATTTATAGAATACATAGAGGGTATTTTTTAGCCATTGTCATGAAGAACTCTCACTTTGTGGTATTTTCTGTGGTCTGTGCTCTTCTAGGCCCTGGACTTCCTTTCCTTTCAGGTACGTAGTCTCTTTCTCCCTTTTTAATGTAGGTAAACATGTTGGCATAGTATTAATGAACAAATGAGTCCCATAAACCATTCAAAGTCGGGGTGACATTGGGTACTCACTGTACTAAATACAAAGAAGCGATAGTATAAGTTTGACTCCCGTCAACAGCAGCATGTTGACTGTTTCCTAATAGCAACACTTCATTGTATCCTAATTCTGGGACACAATACCACTTGTTATATAACTTTTGCTACATAAATAAACCATTGAAAGCAAATTATACAAAACATAAGGGTAAAAAACACAATGCAGCAGCACTCTACAAACACAAATAACATACAATAATGCCATAGTCATAGAAATCATTCTGGTGCTAATGCTACACTTATTTTGCAAAATTGAGATTCTTGCAAATACATTTTGTACATAATTATTTGGGCCCGTCTGCCAAATGTCAAGGCGATCTCTGTAAGACGGGAACCTAACACTAAATGCTACCTGTTAGGTGCCATAACAGCCACCATAAAATTCAGGGAGTGCAGGTTCCACATGCATGCTGGGTCCACTCTGCCTTTTACCATTTGTGGTGCCTTAAAGGCCTCCATTAAATCCAAGGATGCAGGTACCAACATGCATGCTGAGCCTACTCTATACCTCTCCTGGTGCCTCACGGCTTCCAATGCATATATTGAGCACAGGCTACAGCTTTATACTTACACTGATTAAAATCAGCCTATGGGGCAGACAAGCTGGTCAGGAGTGCAAAACTGGCTGGAGTAGCCACACCTCCAGTATCAGTACAACTGCAAAAAAAGGGGGTCAATCAGCATATCCTAATGTGCAGGTACACACTGCCATGGATATGCCCCATAGGCTGATTTTAATGTGCCATATGTGGATTTTTGGACTTCTCAGGGAATTCAACCAATGCATCCTGTGGAAACATAAACTGACATGCTGAGGATTTATAGGGGTTGTTCAGCCTGTACATATTAATGACTTATCATCAGGATAGCTCATCAAAATCAGATCAGTGATTGGTGGCTACTCCCGGCACCCCTCCAATCAGATTTTTGAACAGAAGGTGATGCTCATGCAAACGCTATTTCCTCTTGAAGATTACACTGTGCATTGCCTCAGAAGACTCAGTCGTGCAGTGTAATTTTAAGTGCCTGCTCCATTCACTTGATTGTGACGAGCACTTGTAAATACACTGTGCTGCCACTGCAAGCGAGAGGACACGCAGAGTAACCTTGAAGAGAAAGCAGTGCCACCTCCTCTTCAAAAAGGTGATTGGTGGGGGAACCAGTAGATGGACCCCTACTGATCAGATATTAGTGTTATTAATTAGATTAGATTATTCGTGTTGAGTGTATCGAAGTATCTGAAGTGGACTTTGATACGAATTTCAGGAAAAAATTGATTTGCCGCAAAGCCGAATTTCTTTGCGCTTCGTGGTAACGAATCGATTTGGCATATAAAAAAAAATCAAAAACATACTCTACTCATCCATTTGCATGGGAAGAGCCCATCGTGGCCATCTTGATCGAAGATACCGTGTGAAATCTCACGCTCTTTGACCACGCTGACTGACGTGATCTCGTCATCATGTCACCACGGCGGGCTCTTCACGATCAAATGGATAAGATGAGGGGTTTTTTTTAACTGATGAACATTGCAGCTGGGGGGTTCAATGATGGGGGAAAGGTGGCACACAAGCACCGTTCCCCATCATCGCATCCACTTCATACAAAGAAATGCACTTCGTAACAAAGTAATTAGTCACGGAGCTAATTTCTTTACGGTACTGGCTGCACAACCTATACAAGTCAATTTCCACATGGATTCCACACCAGTTGTGGATCAGATTTCATAACATCTCATCCACTTTGCTTCTACTGTAAGTGCTGCAGATGTCCTGCCTAACATATCTGTCCTTTGTGGACACATATCCTATTATCTCATAACCGGTTCTATGATTCACTAGCACTGTGTCCCCTTCAATTTTTATTAGTCCGGGTTCAAGTAGTTGGATCCCTATGATAAGTGATAGCATATCCTAGCATTGTTCTGTAATATGATTTGAAAGTCTCATCAAACTCTGTAAAACATACCGTCAAGTTTCCTAATGCAGTTTTGGAAAACAAAACCAAAAGTGGCTTCAAATAAATGAGAAGTCATATCTGTCCTTTATACTTTCTCTCCTTTTATGATCCACTCCTGATCTTGGTTTCCAAAGCTACATCAGGAAACCTGACTGTGTCGCCATACCGTAAGTAATATATTAATCTTGCGGTAATGAGTAAAGAGTCATGCTTCGAGCTGATCATCCCTATTTCCTATGTGCAAGGCCTGTTTCACACTAACAGTTAAACAGATCCGGCAGGCTGTTCCGGCACGCAGCAGTTTTTACAGTTTTGCACTCAGTTCCCTCCTACCCTCAAACGTATTTGCTTTGCCGTTATACATTTCTGTCCTCAGGCTCTTAAGCTGAAGATGATTTTTCCTAGTGCTGATGTAGGGATCTGAAAGGCAATGCATATATGTGTTCCTCTATGTCTTAAGCACTTTATTTTATCATTGCAGAATGCTGAGGACCAGTGAACTTCAATTGCGATGTAATACCATTACTTCCCAAGCAATAAAGATTCTATTGCAACCAGCCATGTGTGAACTGTCATACAAGCTCTTTCAATGTTTTGCTGGTCCCTCTGGTGGGAATGAACTATGGAAAAGTAAAAAGAAGCCCTGCACTGTATATATTTATACCAGCCGGCAATCTCAGGGGAGACGTAAGAGAGCCCAATGCTGTACAATGAAACAAGTATGGGAAATGTTAATGAGGGGAAAGATCTGCAGAGAGTTACAAGTTTTGAGCGGTATTACAGCGCAGTCATAGTGTTGACCCATCTTATGCTTATATGACATGAACTTGGAGGAATACCTAATTTTCTACATGAATAAATGAGCATTTTGTCAACTCTCAGACTCATCCTTGATTGCTGAGACATTTTAAAGCCGTAGAGCAGGTTCAGCAGGCCAAAGCTGTCAATTCTACAATGTTGCAGTGTCAGATAAAACCGGCGTCTGTTTTCATGGTGACCTAATGCCCATTCTAGTAATAATGACTTCTCTTGGAGACAATGGAAGATAAAACTTTAACTTAATGGTGCAATAAGGGCTTTCACATTTTTATGATCACTTCTCAGTCAGCCTAGCTCTTGACACGTACTCATGGGGATTATGTGCCAAAAAGATCGCCACTGCTTCATGCATTTTACTCCTTCTCTAAAGTCAGATACTAATTAATCATGCTTACATTATTGTTTTCTGCCCTGGTTATTATAATAGAGGCTGCACGGATCAAGTGTTTTGGCCATCGGTTTATATCCTGTCCATCTATGGAACGTGTTTAGAGAGACACTATCATCACTTTTTTACATATTAACAGCCTACGAATGCATTTCTTTTTACAAAAAACAGGTAGATGATTTTCTTTGCAATTTTAATTGTATAAAATGTATAGATTTTCAATACAAATTTTGAAGTCACTCCTTGTATTCTACTTCCAGAACTGGTTCTTAACTTCCATCTTAATTTGGAAGGATGAAGGAGCAGCCTCGCTTTACTTTCTCAGTCAGAGGGTAAATGACTGACTCAATTAGAGCATCACACATTAAAGTAATAAGTAGACTGCTCTTCTGTGGGCATCTTTTTCTGGCCTATGAAGAGAACAATACAGCTGCAATGCTGTTATCCTAATTCTACTAATCTACTATTACACGAACGACTTATTTTCCTCACAGCAGCAGTAAACTAACAATGTGGTCTATATCTATATAGGAGTTTTATCTCTGCTGACTGACATAGAAGAACTTCATTTTGTATTTCATTTTCAATGGTTATAGTACTGCTGAAATGAAAAAGAAAAAGTGTCAAAAATTATTTTAAAAAATGTGTTCTATGTCTATTGAGTATAAATAAATACTCATTTCTTACAAAGAAAAAAAGGGGGATTTCAGTCAGCACATCCCAGTGTGCAGGTGCACGTTGCTATGGCTAAATGCACAAGGAAAGGAAAATACATACAATGCAACGGCACACTGCTAACCAGATAAAGCACAAAATGCCATAGAGATGTGAAGTATTCTGGAGCTAATGCTATGCTTGTTTATTAAATTAGAGATTCTTGGCAAATATATTTTGTACAAAATTATCTGAGCCCGTCCACCAAATCGTCAAGGTGATCTCTGTAGGATGGGAACCTAACACTATTTCCTACCTGTTATGTGCCAACCTTGGCTTCCGTATAATCAGGGGGTGTTGGTTCCACATGCATGCTGGATCCGCTCTGCCTTTTGCCATTTCTGGTGCTTCAAAGGCCTCCACTAATTCAGGCATGCAGGTACCAACATGCATGCCGAGTCCACTCAGCTTTATAGTTACACTAATTAAAATCAGCCTATGGGGCAGACGGGCTAGTCAGGAGTGCATGACCAAATGGAGTAGCCACACCTCCAGTACAAACTTACAAAGAAAAAAAGGGGGACCTGCATCCCTGAATTAGTGGAGGCCTTTGAAGCACCAGAAATTGCAAAAGGCAGAGCGGATCCAGCATGCATGTGGAACCAACACCCCCTGATTATATGGAAGCCAAGGTTGGCACATAACAAAATATATTTGCCAATAATCTTTAATTTACTAAACAAGCATAGCATTAGCTTCAGAATACTTCATATCACTATGGCATTTTGTGCTTTATCTGGTTAGCAGTGTGCCGTTGCATTGTAAGTATTTTCGTTTCCTTGTGCATTTAGCCATAGCAACGTGCACCTGCACACTGGGATATGCTGACTGAAATTCCCTTTTTTTCTTTGTAAGTTTGTACTGGAGGTGTGGCTACTCCATTTGGTCATGCACTCCGGACTAGCCCGTCTGCCCCATAGGCTGATTTTAATTAGTGTAAATATAAAGCCGAGTGGACTCGGCATGCATGTTGGTACCTGCATCCCTGAATTAGTAGAGGCCTTTGAAGCACCAGAAATGGCAAAAGGCAGAGCGGATCCAGCATGCATGTGGAACCAACACTCCCTGATTATACGGAAGCCAAGGTTGGCACATAACAGGTAGGAAATAGTGTTAGGTTCCCGTCCTACAGAGATCACCTTGACGAAATATATTTGCCAAGAATCTCTAATTTACTAAACAAGCATAGCATTAGCTCCAGAATACCTCATATCACTATGGCATTTTGTGCTTTATCTGGTTGGCAGTGTGCCGTTGCATTGTATGCATTTTCCTAATACTCATTTCTGCTTGCAGTATCTGTTTAAATGTATTTCTTGGTAAGCTTAGCAAAGTATATTAAAATATCCAAAACTGTAAAATTCATCTGTATCTTAAATATATTAGAAAAATATATAGTTACGTATATAACATATAGCAACCACAATCCATTGAAAGCAATTGTTAATTCGAATGAAAGTATTCCCTCATTCATATGGGAAGGGCACAGGACCCCCATTCTCCAGATTGTTTGGACGACCACCGATCAGGTATTTATGCCCTATATATCCTTTGGATAGTAGGTGAGCATAAATTTTCAAACAAAGGTTACTTTTGTTTTACACCTAAACTTTGTTTGTGTATGCTCCTGTGCAGCATTGAGTATTGAGAAAAGTAAAAGGGTTTATCTTAAGAGACAGTGTGCCCTATTAAGCTCAGATTAAAGAGTAGCTAAGAAAGATCTGCCTGGCCATGTGGTTGCTCCTTTTTTATAAGACTTTTCTGAGACATTTTAACAGATGACCTATCCTCTGGCTAGGTCATCAGTATGTGATTGGTCGGGGTCCGACAACCAAGACCCCTGACGATCAGCTGTTTGAGAAGGCATTGGCACCACGGCCATCTCTCAGCTTACCAAGCACAGCAACGTCCATTGTATAGCGGTTGTGTTTGATAGCGCAGCCCAGCCCCATTCACTTCAATGAGCTGAGCTAGCTGAGCTGCAGCTAGGCCATGTGACTGAAGGAAGTGATGTAACATGGCCTAGGCAAAGCTGCAAGAATGCTTCTGCACTACTGTAAGTGCAGGTGTCTTCTCAAACAGCTGATCAGCTGGGGTCTTGGGTGTTGAACCCCAGCCGACCAGATACTGATTACCTATCTAGAGAATAGGTCCTCAGTTAAAATATCTTGGAAAACCCTTTTAACTGGATACTGAATAAAACATGATGGCAATAGCAGACAAATGTGTGAATGGACGCAGCTTTCCCTGGAGATAACCTCTAAAATTTGTAGTTTTCAGATGTGCGGCTTTCAACAGTGTCCAGTGTGGAAGCTGCCCAGTGCTGCATTTTTGATATATTAAGCAATTACTACACAAAAACACATTGGGGCACATTTATTAAGACCAGCGTTTTAGATGCCAGTCATAAAAAGGCCCATGGCTGGTGGTGGATCTGCCGAAGTTATGAAGTGTTGCCACTTTTAAATGTAAAACAGACTTAGAAAATGGTGAATAATATGGGCCTGCTGGCCCCTCTCTTCCTTGCCCACACCCACTTTTTTAGACCTGGTATGAGCAGGGAGCAGTTACAATGTCAGTGCAGTTGCGGTGCAATGGCAATCTGCGCCAGAAATACACCTAATTTAGTTGTATTTCTGTTCGATAAATGACCCCTATTGTTCTTATTCACTTCTATTCATATAAACTTGTTCAGGTTTTAGCTGATCTGTGCAGTAGTGATTATATTAAAGGATTATTCCCATCTTGGACAATGGGGGCATATCGCTAGGATCTGCCCCCATTGTCTTATAGGTGCAGGTCCCACCGCTGGGTCCCACACCTATATCGAGAACGGAGCCCCAAAAGTGAAGGAGGGTGCACTGCGCATGAGCAGCCGCCTTCCATTCATTTCTATGGGGCCGCCGAAAATAGCTGAGCGCTGGCTGGCTCGGCTATTTCTGTCAGCTACATGGAAATGAATGGGAGCGGTGGCCGCGATATGCCCCGTTGTCTAAGATGGGAATACTCCTTTAACCCCTTGCATTTTGAGCCATTTTTTTGTTTGCTGCATTCCAAAAGCTGTAACTTTTATTTATGTTGATGTGGCCATACAAGGGCTTGCTATTGACGGGAAAAGTTGTAGTTTTTAATGGCACCATTTTGGGGTACAGATAATCATTGATTAACCTTTGTTAACTCTTTTTGGAGAGGAATGGGAAAAAAACAACAATATAGCCATTGCCTTTTTACATTGTATATTTGTAACATTCATTTTGTGACCACTTTACTCTCTGGGTCCATACTGTTTATAGCAATGCCAAACAAAAAAAAATTGCATCACTGCATCCCCCTTTCCATTTTTTTTTTTTTTTTAAAGCCTCATTCACACATCAGCGTTTTGGTGTTGTGAGCTAAAACCAGGATTGGAATCTCCACAGACATAAAGTATTAAGGAAAGATTTGCACCTCTTCTGTGTTTAGAGCCACACCTGGTTTTGGCTCAAAATCACTGATGTAAATCAGTGACCAAACACAGACGTGTGAATGAGACATAACAGCGTTCACTATACATATTCATTGCATTGTTTTGGGTCATTACAGATGTGGCAATACAAAAAATGTGGGATATATATATATATATATATATATATATATATATATATATATATATACAGTATAGACCAAAAGTTTGGACACACCTTCTCATTCAAAGAGTTTTCTGTATTTTCATGACTATGAAAATTGTAGATTCACACTGAAGGCATCAAAACTATGAATTAACACATGTGGAATTATATACTTAACAAAAAAGTGTGAAACAACTGAAAATATGTCTTATATTCTAGGTTCTTCAACGTAGCCACCTTTTGCTTTGATCACTGCTTTGCACACTCTTGGCATTCTCTTGATGAGCTTGTGTTAATTCATAGTTTTGATGCCTTCAGTGTGAATCTACAGTTTTCAAAGTCATGAATGAGAAGGTGTGTCCAAAGTTTTGGTCTGTACTGTATATATATTATATTTTTAATTCATTTTTTCCCCCCACTGGAAAGCCTTTTTCCCATGGAAAAAAGAAGTGTGTGTGTGTTCAACTCGAAGACTTTTTTTTTTGTAATAACTCTTGATTTTATACTTCTTAGTCCCACAAAGGGACTTTGACATGGAATCCTCTGATGCTCACATAATACACTGTACTTCTTATGTAGTGAAGTGCATTATACTGTTAGTAGAAACTGATAAGGCAATCTGTTAGGCTGTGCAAAGGGCAGGCCTGGGGGCCATCATTTGACCCCTGGCTGCCATGTGAAGAGATCAGCACCCCATGATCTCTATAACAGCAGTGCCAATGGCTAACAAAGGAAACCCCCTCCCTTTGAAACCTTATATGTTGCTGTAGCTATTTACCTCGGCATCTAAAGGTTTAAATGGTCAGGATCAATGCTTCTGGGCCTTTAAAGCAGGAGCCCGAATGTCATAGGAGAGCTGAGCTCCTGCTCTTCACTGTACAGGAGATCATTGCTGCTCTTAGACTACACCGCTGTATGAAGGCAGTAGTCAAGAATAATGCCCATAATGACCCCCATAAAAAGACATATTGACAGTCATAAAAATTCCTAACTATAGAAAGTTTTTGGTGTTGCAAACACATTGATAAATAATAACAATAGTAGTTGTTATCAATGTAGGGCTAACCTATTGTGCAGCTCTTTAAAATTGAGGAAGCAAAGCCACACACATTACATAACTTTAAAGTGACTATAAACTCAACAAAAGTCATTGAAAGTGTCAAGTTAACGTTGGCTACAACTATGTGTCAAGTTCAAGATTGCCACATCTGTATGTTCAATATTGCCAAACCAAAGCGATATCACACTAAACTATAATTGTCCTAGAGAACAAACACATAGAGGACAGCGTAAAGCCACACACAAAATATTTATACACCTATAAAAATAGCCACTTTGGGGAGCAGAAAGTATATCTGTGCTGTGAGAGTTTCACAACTATGTTTCTCCCATGAGCCTAGCTCTGAAATTCTAGCCTTTAATGATTTGGAAAGTAACATATTTCAGCAGCACTAATACAGCGCAAAATACCTGGGAAAGATTCCAAACTGTCAGACGCTTTCATAGCCCTCCGGGAAGCAGAGGGTTAATGGTGCCTGAGCATTGTTAGGGCCAGCTGATCCCATGTATTACATCACCAAGAAATGTACCTAAGCAGGCATTGAGGGATTAGGGTAAGGCCTCTTTCACACTAGCGGCAGCACGGATCCGGCAGGTGAAGGGTGCCGCCGGATCCATGCTGCTGCAGGGACATGTGTGGGGCCGGAACCACTCTCCGGCCCCACACATGTTACACAGTATATACACACACAGACGCAGACATATACACATACAAATACACATACAAATACACATACATACATACATGCTCCCGGCAGGTCTCCACAGCGCAGAAGGACGAAACTCAATACCAGAATTATAAAACGCTAGTGTGAAAGTAGCCTAAGACATTGGTTAACTCATGTAAGGTTACTTGTGTTTAGAAATAAGGAGCAATTCAACTTTTAACTATGAATTTTTCCCTATATTACACCAACCAAACAATGGACAACATTTACTGTCACTGCACCTAGATATGGTTGTAAACTGTGCCAAAATTAGGCACAATTTGGTATCTCGGTCTTGAGAAATCATATGCAGCTAGTGTGACAGTAGACGTGGCTTACAAGAAGAGGGTGTAGCTTATTGGGAGAGGTGGCATGGACTAAAATCCAACATTTAGCACCAAAATTGCACTACAATTCTGGCCATAAAAATCTGTCAAAAAAATCAAGGAAAAAGAAGGTACAAAACATCCTGCACGATATGATAGTAAAATGTGCGAATTTATAATGCTACATTTCTAAAGTAACAGAAAATAATGCACTATAACAATAGATGCAAACACAACATATGGACTAAGCCCTCACTCTAATGATAAAATCTGAGACTCTTAGCCAATCTATTTTGATCAAAACACATCTGTGCCCACGTACCCAGCGCCATGGTGGCCTCAGTTCAGGCAGGTCCTACGCTAAACCTACCTATGCGGTTGTGCATCTATGGTTAGGAGCGCAGACCCTGCACATACAGTGTGCTGCTCCTAGTTACCTCTGTGTGCATCCGCAACCAATGAGAGGAGGAGCACACACACCTATATGTACCACCTTCATCAAGGTCGCCTCTTAGATAGGTGGGGCAAAAGTGCACATGAATGCTACTCGCCTGATAATAGGAGCGCATTCACACCTGAAGCCACAATGCTGCCACTGGAGCAGCATTGTGTACAAATTATGCAATTAATACAGGCTGGTTTTACAACGCGAGTATGGAATTGAGTTACCAATAAAAAAAATGGATGAAATAAGTCGTAGTTCGTAGATATTTTTCCCACATTCAACACATTTCTTAAATGAACACTTCTAAAAATGTTTTATGGAAAACAACATCATATGCTGAGTTTTCTTTTTATTATTATTAAAAATGTCAATTTAAGTAAAACAATGTTATTTGTCATACAACCCATGGGGGACATACGTGTACTAAGTTTTGCTAAGGGATCCTATGAGATCTGTATACACCCCTGGATACAGTTACAGCATAAACACATACATTTCTTGGTTGTGATATTAGCAGTATGGTTTACTTGGGTTTAGTCTTTTCAGTATCAAAACCTTGGAATTCCCTTGCTTATGTGTCAACATTGTAATATGTACTGTACAAATTTGGTTCCCAGGAGCTGATCTCAGGGATCGGAGTCTGACAAACGATTGTGATTGTTCACAATGTCCATGTTCTTCGTCACTATAGCTGATCAATGCATGTAGGTCATCCTTGAAGCTATGTATACATACAAGACAATTTCTTACTCGGTGTTCCTGCAATAAGTGCCCCTGCACTTAGTGAATCTAGAGCAGATCTTGCTAGTAGGTAGAGGCTGTGGTGTGGGTGGAGTACAGGGCTGCACTGTTCCCCTACCCAACATGACATTGGTTGCATAATACAACTTCTAAGTATGGCCTTAAATCGAATCTGTCACCACGGACCTCCCCATAAGACTGTTCACATTATACAGTGCAGGGCAAGGAAGAGAATGCTCTGATGCTCATCTCAGAGGGGCTGGCTGGGTGAAGGAGACATTTCCGGATTCAGCTCTGAACCCGGACAATCCCATTAACAGGGCTAGGCAGTGGCAAAGTAACCGGGGAGGGTTCTGTCAACAGAAAGGGGTGGAGCTTGGGTGTAATGAGAGCAACAGAGATGCCCTCCATTGCACTAAATGCCTAATTTGCATATTAAGAAAAAGTATCATAACTTTAATCAGGTGAACCACAGCTATGTGTCTATGTAAACAGTTGGATGGAGAGGTCGCTGGTGACAGATTCCCTTTAAGACAAGAAGCTGTCCTAGGTGGTGAACCGTATATCTCTTATTCACCAGAGCCAGCTAGGGAAGAAATCGTTAGACTTACAACTCACAATATTGTATTTTTCTTCAAGCTCTAAAGGCATATTTCACTAAATGTATACTGTATTGATATTATTGTAGCACTACGGTTACCTACCAGTATGCCTTCTTTTCCTTTGCTGGATTAATTTCATTTCATGTAGGCGCCTATGCCTCAGAGTGTTTACAGTGAAACGTTTGAGGATTTGAGGCCTGTCGTAATCGCTTGATTTGAGCAGGGAGTATTACTCAATAACTAATTATTTTCTCTCAAGTAGCTGCGTTTGGTTAACAAGTCTTCAGAGTAAGGTTTTTACACTTGCCGTTAATTTGTTTTTACAGCGGCTGTTGATCAATGCATGGCACATTTAGAAGCCTGCTCCCGGTATGAGGAACCATACAATTATGAACTGTTCTACATGAGTACTGGAGTACTGTATGTCACTTGTATATCTGGACCGGAAGATGCGTGTCAACGCAAAACAGCTGCTGTCCTTTTTTATAAGTATCCACTATAGTGCCCACAATTTTAATGTGATTTTAAGTAATAAAATTGCCGTGTTTTTGATTGATGAGTGCCATGGATATTTATTTGTACATTGATTGCATCTGAATATCTGTCTCTGATGCATGGCACCTCTGAGCCTGAAGAAGATCAGGATCAGAGATTGCCCGTGCCTGATAGTGTTTCTTTTACTTTGGCACTATTATTAATATCTGTGTAAGCCAACACTGTATTTATACAGAGAATATATCCATTCAAACTTTACAAATGATAAAATCAAAGAATATATGCCAGAGGACCAATATGTATTTAAGGATGATATCCTGGACTACATTTATGTATAGAGATGAGCGAGCATGCTCGTCCGAGCTTGGTGCTCGTTCGAGTATTAGGGTACTCGTAAGTGCTCGCTGCTCGGACGAGTATCTCGCCATGCTCGAGGAAATGGCAACTTCCGCATCGTGCTTTTTTGGCGCCTAAAAACACAGCCAATCATAAACCAGGAGACTCTGCGTACCACCCAGCATCACGTGGGGCCCTTACATGTCGATAGCAGGGGTTGGCTGGCCTGATCAGGTGACCCTGGAATATACTACCGACTGGCCGCGGTGCTCGGCTCAGATGCCGTCTGGATGTCGTTAGGGATAGAGCTGCTGCCTTTCAGGGACAGTGTTAGGGCCTGCATTTAGTTCTCTGTTAGGCAGGAATCACCCACAAAGAACCCAACAGCCCTTCTAAGGGCTAGAAGAAATTTTTTTTTTTTTTGTCACTTGGCTGGCTGGCACTAGTAGTGCAGCTATCGCCATATATAACCCCCTTTTTTATGTTATATCTCAGTGATACAAATCCATTGCACACAGCAGTGTGGAACCATTCTGTGTGTCACAGTTCAATACACTCACTATTTTCTGTCCAGGTGACACTTTCTGTATGTCACCGAATACAACCAAGTCATTTGCTGCCTGTCACGTGTATGGCTTCATCCCAAAAATCTCTGTGCGACATTTGTCTGGGTCGCAGTCTAAATAGCTACAGTCAGTAGGGTGTCAGTTAGCTCTACGATAGTTTCTGCACGTCACATTCCCAAAAAAACAAAAATACAAAAAAAATATAGAAAAAAAATATAGAAAAAAAATTAGTTTTTTGTTGTTTTAGCTGAGTGATACAAATCCATTTCACCACAGTTGC